>SNQJ01S0047430.1:20091-45971 GCA_010110895.2 Picea sitchensis | reverse complement strand
ATTCACCTTCCTTGTGTCCTCATCATGAATTTCATGGGATGCATTTTCACTTTCAGGTGTCTTCTCTGTTACAAAATTTTTCAATACTTCCATGATCTCCCCTTTTAAACCATCCAACTTTGTATCCAACTTAGCTTCCATTGAATCCATCTTAGTATCCAAATTAGCTTCCACTGAATCCATATTATTTTGTAGTTCATTTATGTCCCTACTCATTTCTTCACCTTCATCAAGAATCCAAGTAGGATTTTCTGGAGGCTTATTTGGTGTAGAAGTTCCCTTTTTTGGTGTCATTTTGGCCAAGTATCACTTTTGAACCATGATTTTGAAGTGGTTCTGCTAGACAATATTTATTTTGTTTTATCTCCCACGTTTTGGCCCTTATAGGTATGAAACTTTCTTTTATGTAGTTCTCTGATATTTCTTCTCTGCAATGCCACAGGTCTCATCAAAATTGGATGTGCCAAGTGGAACTTACGGTAACTTCCCCACAACTTGTCGATTTTTGGCCTTTCCAGGAGATCACACTTGTATAGCGTGCCCCAGAAAAAATAATTAATATAAAATTATGAAACTCACACAAGAAATACTACAGACTGTCCATGATCCAATGAAACTAGTCCCACACAATTTGGATACTCTAGGAAGAAGTTGTGATTGTTTTACCTGGAACACCTTCTTGAGACTAGTCAATAGGACTAGTCAGATACCCTATCTTACACAGGGTGTATATACAAATTTAAGATGACCCAGAAGGTAAATTGTTTACCACAGATACCTTACTAATTTATGTAAATAGCCTCCATATTTCAGAGTCTCAAACATTACAGAAATTTTTTTATAGGCAAAATTCAGCAATGACTCAGTTCAGGATGATTCCAGAACCCTATCTTGTACATGCTGTATCTCCAAAATTATAAGGCCTCGGGAGCTGAATTTCGAACCCAACGTACCTTGATCTGTATACTAAATATCCTCCAAGACGTTCCTTTTGAAACATTCTATAACAAAATTTATAGAAAAAATTCCAAGGTGTCTTAGATGTAGCAGCGAAACCCCAAGATCTTGAGCTCTGACACCATATGTTAAGAACCCAATATCAATATGGCATAGAAAATCCTCAGAAAAAGTACTCAATGCCTTGAAAGAGACATAATTTTATATAATAAGCCTCTTCGAGGGGGAAACCTCCTTTTACCCCGCTTAAATTTTCAAGTACAAGATGATTCAAAATGAAAATGTCTCCTTGGTATATATAGGAGACCAGGAGGTATAATTACAACTAATGGCCTAAAGACGACATAAATAAAATAGCATTACTAATATAATATACCCCAATTAAGGGGTAATGAGCCAATATTAGGGCTTAACAATTTTTAATTTAGTGAGAGTGATTTTCATAAATTGATCACAGATATGGATCAATTTTGTTTTTAACTCGATTCCATATCTCTGCAAATATTGGAGAAATCAAATTTTGTAGAGGTGCTTCCTTCAAACCATTTACATGTGACCATATGCACAAACCCATGGGATTATTAATTTAAGTGATGTTTCTAGCACTTCACGGCTTTATGTGTTCGTAACCCGTGATCAGGGGTTGGAACGTAGTCCTTCGTACTTTGGCCTTCGGGTGTTTTCTCTCTCATCCATTCTTCCAGAGTTTCAACTCCCCAAAGTGGTTACCTCTCACAATGGTTGATCTGATGGTTGGCATGATTCCTAGAACCAAATCAATGTTCTAGATCCAATCCTTACTTATCCTTTTAGTGATTAATCCAACGGCTATGAATTAATCCAAGGTTGATATGGATGACCACTATTTACTTCGGGACTCTGGGGCTTCAGAGGTCTAGGTAATTGTTTCTTCAATTTCCTCCGAGTTGGTCAGTGCCGAAGTGGTTAACATGGGAGTGCTTATGTATCTTTCCACTATGTTTTGATCCAATGGTCATGTGAGAATCTAGAGGATTTTATTTCAATGACCGTTGTTAGTTTGTGACTTCACCCTTTGGCGCTTCGGGTATCTGTTGGTCGTAGACGCTAGTTTCCTGCAAAGGACATAATCTTAGAGTGATGTAACTTGTTGACATCACTGCTGATGTGGCACTGGCTGAGTGGCTACCACGTGTCACCTAGACTCATTATTTACGTAACCTAAAGTGCCATATGAACCTAGACACTTGTCACCATATAATTGCACCACGTGTCCTTGATGACGTGGTCTTGCTGATGTGGATCTCCTAATGTGTTAACGATATTAGGTTCATATGAATCCTTGATCCAACGACTGTGATCAGTTCTTAGATCAATGGTCAGATTCATTTCATCCATTCGTCACTCTGGGGCTCTGGACTACTCAAAATCTGAGAGGTTCAATCCCTCTAGAGTGTATTTCACCGAAGTAGATCGGACGATTGATTTTTTATTTGTAGTTGAGTGGATGATTCTCGTTCACTTTGAGACTTTGAAGCTTCGAGACTCCAGTATTTGCATTCATTCAACTCTTCAGGAGAAAATTCTACTGAAGTGATTATCAACACTTCCCTGCTCTGATAGCTTTTCATAAGTCTGAGAGCTAGGACCGCGGGCTTAGGAACAAAGGAGCTCTTCTCTTCAGGTATTCAGCTATTCATGTCTCTGGGGATCTAGGCTATTCTAACTATGAGAATTTCAATCCCTCCAGATTTTTTACCTACCAAACAAGTCATAATACTACGAGGACTTCTTGTTTTCGATTATCATCTCATGCTTTACTCTATCCTTCCACTTTACTCAATCGGATGGTCGAGAATTCATATGAAGTCCCTCCTTGAACTTAATGACTGGGAAACCTTCTGAATATCTTACTTTAGATTTGTCGTTTGAGATTTAATTCTTCCCTGACTTCCCCTCAATATGACGATACCGGTTTGTCCCGAAAAACTACATCAGTGGAAAAAATTCCTCCTCGATTCTTTTGGAATTTTACAGTGTGGATTTCAATATCGATAGTGTTTCTGTAATTCTCTTTTCCTTCTGATATTTGATTAATGTTCTTCTGTGTGTTGTTTGTCATCAAAGACAATTCATCATAAAAAATCATCATCACATAACAATGACTTCGACTGTTGACATCAATGACAACACATCAATGACAATATGTCCAACAATGGCTCTACTCCGATTCACTCGAATTCACTCTGGTTTGATCTGGTTCACTCTCACTTGCATGCAACAATGATTTACGCTTAATAAAATTTGACTATTTTTGTACCTCCTTGCCAACTGCGCAAGTCTCTTCATTCCTTAAATACCTTTTCCAATCCTCCAATGGGGTTGATGAGTGGTTAAATAAATGCAGCTTTATTACCAAATTCATCGTATGATTTTTTCCTCCTACTCCCAATTTGTCATGATTTCAGGTGGATTTTTCCATTTAAGATTATATGACTTCTTTATGACCTATCATTTTCTCTTCGTAGTCATCATTTCCATGCTTAATTCTTCCAATGGTCTTGTCATTGATAAACTACACAACTATTCTTTCTTTTGCATCTGTTTGCTTCACATTATTTTTCTTTTGTGCTTTATTTTATGAATCAATGCAATTACATCCTGATACGTGATAGTCATTCCTTTTGCACAATTTCTTATGCCTTAGTACTCTGCAATCTTGTTCTTTTTCTATATCTACTTTTTATTTGTTTTTCTTCCTTTTTATACATTTTATTTGTTTTTCTTTATTTTTCCTCCCTACTATAGTACAGTTACTATGATACCTATGGTCTGGGGAAACCAATATTACTACATAGACTATTGGTCATATCTATAAAGTTTCAACCAACTTCCATTCACCATTCCTCCAAGGACTTCTCCATTAAGAGTTTACACCTATCTCTGTCACATGTTGAATCACATAGGGTCCTAACCAATGCATTCTAAATTCTCCTCGCTGTTGTATGAACTTGTTGTCATAGAGTAATACTATATCTACCCCTTGAATTTTTTTTTGTTTAATGTGTTGATCATGCCAAGCCTTCTCTCTTTCCTTCTGAACTTGTTGATGGAAACCTGTGAAAAAATAATCTTCTTCAAGATGTACTAATTGTTACAATCTCTCCTCTATTGCAACAGAGTCCGATAGATCAGTGATTGTTGCAATGCATAGGCTAGGTAGAATAAACTCCATTGGCATCACTGCTTCTTTCCCATAGACCAACCTGAACGGTGTTTGTCCTGTCAAATTTTTTATTGTAGTCCTATAAGCCCATAACACTGCGGGAACTTTTAAGTCCTAGTCATCTCTCCCAACATTGCACAGTTTTTTCAAAGAATTCTCCAATATTTTATTTAAATCTTCCACTATTCAATTGGCATGAGGATGATACAGGGCACTCTTATGATGATGAATTTGGAACTCCTCAGTCGATGCAGTAATTGTTTTATTCATAAATTATGTTCCTTGATCACTGAGTAATATGCACGGTAATCCAAATCGTGTAACTACATTCTCGAAAAAAATATCACACAACAATATTGGTGGTGCAATCTGTATCTAGTGCAGTCTGTATATTCATATTTAATGTCATTCCAATATTTACCTTATGTGTCTTTATCGACTGGGTGTATGCAAAGGATTCAAGCTCTGGACCTTCTACTACTCATTCTCTTTATGTCTCAGGTACTTGTACATTTTTGGGATCTTCTTCATCGTTCTCTTCCTTAGCTACATTGTATCGCTCAAATAGCTCTTGGACAAACATAGTATCTCTATGCATAATTCATATTGGTACCACCTCCATCGACCCTTCTTCTACGAAATATTTTAGTTCGAATAGTCTATAGTGCTGCATATATTGATGCAGATTCATGTTCAAATGTAAATGTGACTTTGAACCTCTGAGCCAATTCTTCACATCTTGTTTTCTCTCTACACATTTCCAATTCCAAATACCAGTTCTTCATTATTGTGTCCAGTGTGTGTATAAATCTGTGCATCCATTCTGTTTTCGTTACTGAATTCCATAAATTCCTCCACTACTCAACATGTCCTGATGGATCACTCTCTCCTATACAATTCTACAAAATGTTTTATTCCTCATTCATGAACCTTACTTGCATTAGTATTCCACATTGTGTCTAGTCTTTCATTCCTTCCTTGTGTGCATCTCACCATATTGATGGAGCCACTTTTAGGACAACATGTGTTCTAACATCCTTTTCTATTTGGGTACCTGCAGCTCAAATGCCTTTAAAAACAAACTTATATTAGTTAATCCATCGTACATGGGTGGATCACATAGCTCTATTCCAATCTAATGCAAGGATCGAGTTATGTATGCACATCGCCTAGTTTAAACTTCATGCATTCTTTGTTTCCAATGATCTAGACCTTACTCCAAGTCTAATGCAGACAAAATAATACTTCTCCAACTTAGCGCACCATCTACATTAGGTTTGACATAATCATCCATCCATGCAATCATGTTATATAATTTTTCAATGTCATTTCCCCTGGTTGGCTCTATGTATATCTTTCCTTCTGATGGGTCCAAGGGTGAAAAAACTTTCAAATCTCAAACTTCAAATATCATCTCCCTCCTCTTTAAGTTAATGATTTCCTGGTTATCAAAATCCCATTTCATTCCCATCAATGTTGGATATGGTTGACTATCATAGACGATTTCAATCACTTCAAATTCTGCCACACTGCACACCCCATCTATGTTCACAGGTACCCCTATCAAATGACCAATCGATACTATTTTGTGTTGATTCACAATCCTTAACTAAACAGGAGACCATACTAGCTTGGGTTTTCCCATCATCTCCCGTGTATCCTTAGGTAAAACAGTCACATCATAACCCAACTCCAATATGACATTACCCACATCATACTCCCCATTTTGCACACTAAATCAAAATTCTTTGTTGTTCCTCTTCCGATGCAGTAATTGTTGCACCACTCATTATGCGATGAGAATTTCAATTCCTCATGTGAAGTGATAAATCATGTCATATAGTGTACCTAACATAGTTTTGTCTTTAATCATCTCAACAAAACTCCTCAAGAATTGTGTTGGCGTTCTTACCTTTCGAGTTGGCTTCTTTGGCAGGGTGCGATCTCCTACATGAGGAACAAATGATGTTGATTCTCCCCAATCCTATCCTAGTACTTATTTTCTTTCCCTTTGATATGTATCATTTTCTTTATGAGAATCAAAGGTTGGCACAAGCCCGATTGACTTCCTTACCCATTGCTCATTCTTGTTTCCCTCACTCATCGTATCAACTCCTATTCTATCTCCCCCACATGTAATAACTATTATTTTTGGTCCTTCATTGCATTTTTCGACTGATATTTTATTTACATTTTGGTTTGGATTTTGGTTCTGGTTTCCTCTGGCCTGCCATTTTGCAACTAGTTGGGCACAATATTATTTGTTGCATGGTATAGTTATCTATAGTATGTGAACATTGTACATGGATTCGAGAAGTCATGGGACAAGTTTCATGGTTTATTATAATTGTAACATATAATTAGTTCTCTTCCTCCTCTACCAAAATTTCTTTTGCATCAACGTCTTCCAAAGTTTCCTCTATTCCCTAGATTAAATCCTCTTTGATTATTATATTGTGAACCACCCCCTTCTACTGCAACATTCTCCTCTTGAATCTTGTTTATATTAGAATTTCACTCCCTCATTAAGTCAAACACAAATAAATCCTTCTCTTCATGTCCAATGGACTTGCAAAAATTGCAAAACAAGTTCCTTGGTGTACTCTGATACTTTTGTAGTAACAAACACTCAGTTCGGTGATGGCCCTATTTCTTACATATCTTGCAATAACCCCCTCTTGATAGTGGATTCAATTCTCCCATTTCCAAATATTGCACAAATATTGGGCATTCTTCTTTGTGATGGCCTTTAGTCCTAAACTTGGTACACCAAAATTGCTCGCATTTCTTCTTTCCCTTCGTAACAGTTGAATCATCAATGAAACCAATTGCGTATGAATTTGTGCAATTCCTCCACTATCTCCTACCAGGGATGATTCCAATTTCATTGCACTTTCTAGTGCCTCGGGCTGCGACGTGACCTTCTTTTGAATTAAAGGCCTGCGAATGTGTGGTAGAATCCCTGTGATAAACCATTCCTGATGTTGTTGATTAAGGATATAGAATGTTAACCTACCCATCATATCCTTGAATGACGCCGATGCCCCCAAGCTCAAAACCCACAGGTAAGAAGGCCCACGTCAACACAGGATCTTTCCTTTACCATGGCCCGAAGAACTCTAAACGGCTCTTCTATTTCCCTATCGAGAAATCTGCACCCACAACAAACTTTCACGGGATCCCCTCTTCACACTTGGGAGATCGAACTTCGCAACTTCGCGAATCCACTGGTCGAGCGTTGGTCTCTTGAATCCCCAAAACCCAACAACAGTCAACGCTGATCTTTTCCTTTTCCTTTCGGGATTTTCCCTATCATAATTTCGGCGATCACGATGTCGCGAAACTTGTCTCCACGACTCCCGAATCCCAATTTTCCGAAACTCCGATACACGCGTGAGTTTGACTTTTCAACACTACCTCAACCCTGTTAGGACCTTGGACTTTACGGTATCGTGAATCCTGAGGTAATGAGTTTGGGACTTCACCCCATGAAACTTTGAAATGGCGTGCCACCTGTCCACTCGCTGACCCCTCCGTGGCCCACACAAATCCACTTAGCTTTCGGGATATCATGTTTCATGATTTCACGATTTCCGTTGCAAGGTTTACGAGACTTACACCCACGGAAACCCGATACAAATATCCACGTGAAAATCCAACGACCCTTATGGCTTGGATCTACGGTCCTACTCCTCCTAATATTAGAACCTTCGACGCTTTCACAGTAACTTCCCTGCTTCTCTGTGAGATCTGACGACTCACCAGACTTCACGGTTTCTCCTCAGAGAATTTCGACCGTCCGTTCCTCCTATTGATTTCCACAAAATGAACCAAGTATTCCTCCGTGAAAACTTGTCCACCCGCACGCAAACTTGCAACGCTTGCTAACCACTCCACAACACAAGCTTCCTATTCTTTTCTTTGGTGATTACTCAAAGGTCCTATACCTCATGAGCTTTCTCTCAGTGTCAAGTCTTAAAGAAGAATCTTGTGCGCATTCCTTGTGGCAACCTTCAAACACTCCTAAGTGTTGAATCCTTTCGACTCTGCGCACACCTGCAACAACAGTCTCTAAATTCTTCTCTCATGTCCACAACTCTGAGACTTCACCCAGCCTACGCACTCCTTGCACGACTCATGTTCCTATCTTCACTTCTGTGGAAATGAGAACCAAATATATCTCTCCTGAGCTTCAGAGTCAAACCTCTAAATACCTTGTCAACGCACTCCTTGCGGACACTTCAACTGCACTCCTTGCAGGAACTCTTGCTCAGATAGAGAAACAATTGAAACTCATTCCTTCTTCCTTCCAGACTTCAAACTCAAACCTGAAATCATATACACAGCATATAAAGCAAATGTATATCAGGAAGAAAACATTCATGATCATATCATTCAACATAAATACACAGAGAACAAACACGAAACCATGAATTTGAATCAACTCTTTCCAGTAATCCAAATATCTGTACATGGGTGTTCTTACACAACTCTTTGCTTATTCTCTATGCTCTCTTATTTTTTCCATGATGTTACAATACACAATGAGGGTGTCTATCTCCCGTTTCCCTCTTGTGCTCTAAAACTGTCTAATCTACACATTCAATTCTACCTACTTGCATTAACTACTATAAATGAATTCTACCTACTAAGGATGAGAGCAAATTGCTCAAGGTCCGTTTACATTTTACAAGTGCACTTTCATTAAATTGCCATATTTATGTTCGTGCATCAAATCCAAGAGAAAATTCAAAATTTGCGGTGGCCTTGTCCAGCTGTCCGTTGTCTCCGCGCTGGCTCACTTGATGTTGGCGATGCTCCTGCATCATACTCCCTGGCTTAAAAAATTTCATGGGATCCTATCCATGAACTCACGCACAGTTTGTCCATGCCTTTGTATCTCCGCTTCGTTCTCCCAGCTGGCATATTCCACTGGATGGTTTTTCCATTTGACCAGATACTCAAAGTATTGCTTTTGCCTGGTCCTCTTGCTCACTCTTTTGTCCAGTATGCACTCCATCTGTGGATTTTCTACAACTGGCATCTTCTTTGTCCACTGGATCACTGGTTGCTCATTTCCTGTCCCTATTTCCTCAGCCCTATATGGGTACAAATTTGAGATATTGAATATCGGAGAAATTCCGATCCCATCGGGTAATTCAATCTCGTAAGCATTCGCCCCAAATTTCTTCAAGACCTTGCATGGTCTGATTTTCCTCATCTTCAATTTATTATATGTTCCTCTCGGGAACCTTTCCTTTCGCAAATGTGCCAGAATCAAGTCACGAACCTCAAATTGAAGTTTTCTTCTGTGTTGATATGTTCTTCACTTATATTCCTATCTTGAACTCTGCAATCGCTCCTTCACATGGATGTGAAGTTCCTTCATCGCTTCCGCGAATTCTTCTGAACTAGCGCTCCTAGTCATAGTCTGTTCTGAATCTCTCAGCTCAGAAATTCCCCTTGGTTGCATGCCATAAACAATCTAAAATGGACTCTACCCTGTGATTTTGTTAACTGATTCGTTATAAGAAAACTTTGCATGTGGTAATATGTTATCCCACTGGCTGTGATGTTCTGTCACCAAGCTTCTCAGCAAGTCTCCCAAACTTTTGTTCACTACTTCTGTCTATCCATCTGTCCGAGGATGATAAGATGAACTAAATGACAAGCTAGTTCCCAACTTTTTCCATAAGGTCCTCCAAAAATTCCCTATGAACTTTCTATCTTGATCCGAAACTATGGTTCTTGGTAAGCCATGAAGTTGAATGACTTCTTTGAAGAACAGGTTCGCAATGTGAGTTGCGTCACTGGTTTTCTGACATTGAATGAAGTGTGTCATCTTGGAAAATCTATCCACTACCAAAAAGATTGAATCAAAACCTATTAACGTTCTTGGCAACCCCAATACGAAATCCATGTTGATTTTATCCCACAGCCTCTCTGGTATGGGAAATGGTTGATAAAACCCCACATTCTGTTTCCTTCCCTTCGAATGCTAGCAAATTTTCCATTTGTCCACGAATCTCTTGACATCTTCTCACATCCCTTTGAAAAATAATCCTTCCTGGATCATGTATTCTACCCATTGGCTTCTATCCCTGAGAATTGGATTCTCAGCTGCTTCATACGCCTCCTTAAAATCCTGATCATCAATGTACATGTCCCTGAGATCATCAAAACCTAACATTTTGACTTTGAACTCTTGCAACAACAAACACTTCCTGCTCAAAGCATCATCCACTTTGTTAGCAGTACCCGAAATATGTTTAATCACAAAAGTGAAATTCTGCATATATTCCACCCATTTGACATGTCTCTGATTCAACTTCTCTTGTTGAGTCACAAACTGCAGTGCATGATTGTCACTGTATAAGACAAACTCTTTCAGGATCAAGTAATGCCTCCATTTCTTCAATGCCTGAATGATAGCATAAAACTCCTTATCATATGTGGAGTACTTCACCTTCGCTTCATTCAGNTGAGTCACAAACTGCAGTGCATGATTGTCACTGTATAAGACAAACTCTTTCAGGATCAAGTAATGCCTCCATTTCTTCAATGCCTGAATGATAGCATAAAACTCCTTATCATATGTGGAGTACTTCACCTTCGCTTCATTCAGATTCTCGCTGAAGTATGCTATCGGCCTGTCTTCCTGACTCAAGACTTCCCCGATTGCAAATCCACTTGCATCGCATTTCACTTGAATTTTTTTTCGGAAATCCGGCAACACCAGAACTGGTTGTTCCGTGATATTCCTCTTCAAAAGATTAATTTTTTTTTTATCCTCTTCTGTCCAGTGAAAATATTTGTGTATTATTTTCACGGTATCCATCATCGCTGTGCTAATTCCACTGAAATTCCTGATGAATTTTCTGTAGAAACTATCCAATCCGTGAAAACTCATCACCTCAAATATGTTCTTCGGTGATGGCCAATTCTTGATTACCTCCACCTTATCTGGATCCATCCTCAACTCATCTACAGAAATAACAAATCCCAAGTAAATGAGCTCTGTCTTCATGAATGAGGATTTCTTCATGTTTATCAACAACTTCTCCTATTGTAATTTCTGCATCACTGTAGCCAAATGCTTCAGATGTTCTTCCACTGTTTTACTGAAAACCAGTATGTCATCCAAATACACAATGACAAATTTTCCAATGATCTCCCTCAGGACTTCATTCATCAACCTCATGAAGGTACTTGGCGCATTTGTTAAGCCAAACAACATAACAAGCCATTGATACAATCCTTCGTTAGTTTTGAATGTCGTCTTCCATTCATCAACTTCTCTCATGCGGATCTGGTGATAACTACTTTTCAAATCAATCTTTGAAAAATACTTTGCTCCACTCAAGCAATCCATTAGATCATCCATCCTTGGCAATGGAAATCTGTACCTGATGGTTATCTTATTAATCGCTCTCGCGTCAATACACATCCTCCAGCCTCCGTCTTTCTTTGGACTGAGTACTGTTGGAACAACACACAAACTCAATCTTTCTCTGACCAAACCTTTGTCCAACAACTCCTTGACTTGTCTTTTGACCTCTTCATTCTCTTGCGGCATCAATCTGTAAACATCTTTGTTTGGAAAACTGGCTCCTGGTATGAGATCAATGTGATGACTCACACTTCTAATGCGTAGCAATGAACAAGGTAATTCGTCCACTACTATGTCAGCGAATTCTTCCAACAGTTCTTGTACTTCTTCTGGTAAATAAACCACTCTTGTGTTGGTCAAAACAATTCTAGGTTTCTTGACCACAATGAACTGTGGATCCTCCTTCTTCTTAACCTTTGTAAGAATTTCCTTCCCACTCATGAGAAGTACCATGTTTCTTAAGTTCGGTTTCACCTCCTTATCCTTGATTGGAAGCAACATTTGTGTCCTCCCATTCTTCTATAGGGTGTATGTGTTCATTCTCCCATCATGAATCACATTCCTGTCATATTTCCATGGTCTACCCAACAATAGATCACAAACATCCATAGGAATGACATCACATAATATCTTATCATTATATCCTCCTATCTTAAACTCAACTAAACATTGTTTAGTGACAGTTACTCGGTGTCCTTTTTGTAACCACGAAACTCTGTATGGGCTTGGATCATCAGTTGTCTCCAGCTCCATCTTTTCTACCATATCTGTCGAAATGAGATTATCCGTGCTACCACTGTCTACAATGACCTTGCATGCCCTGTCCTTGGTTTTGCAAGCAGTCCGGAAAAGTATGGTCCTTTGGACTGAATTCTCCACCTCCTTCTCTGGTGTTAAAAGAGATTTTTGCATCATCAGTGACCTTTCACCTTCAACATCTTTTGCCTAAACATCCCACCTCTGTTCTTTGGCGATGTGAGTTTCTCCACTTTCCTTCTTTTTGTCTGGACACTCGTAGGACTTGTGCCCATTCTTTCCACATGTGAAGCATGTTATTAATCCACCTCTTCCTCTTCCTCTACCTCTAGTACGAGGAAAAGTGTTATTGTCAACATAATATCCTCTCTGTTCAGTATGATTCCCTCTTTGTTCATCATATTTCCCTCTCTGTGAGCTTCCACCTCTCTCAGTTCGAGTTTGAGGTTTCTTCCGGTCCCCTTTGGGATTCTGATATTTATCCTGGGAAACTAATTTGCCTCTGGGCTGACTTCTTCCTCGGCCTCTCTGACCTTGTTTTCGGCTCAACTTCGCTTCCACTTTTAGAGCCATCTGATAATAATCTTCCACCATTCTGATGGTTACCATGCTCATCTCATCCTGAATATCGTATCTCAGGCAATTCATGTATCTAGAAAATTTTTCATCATTGCTTTCCCAATGACTTGCCCTGATGTTCAGTTGTAGAATTCTTCAGTGTATTTTTTTCACTGTCATCAGCTTCTGTCTCAGGTTCTGCATCCTCCTGAACAGAGTAATTTGGTAATCCCTGGGGATGAATTTAGCCTTCATCTTCGCCATCATTCTTTCCCATCTCTTGACATTTTTCTTGCCTTTGCAACGTCTGTCAGCTTGTAGTTCATCCCACCACAATGCTACATGTCCTTTCAATCTTCTAAAAGCATGCTTGAATTTCTTGTCCTCTTCGACATCTTCATAGTCAAAGTATGTGTCCAGAGCTCTAATCCAGTCTAGAAGCTCCTCTGCACGCAGGTTTCCCTCATAAACTGGAATTTCCATATTTTCTCTTGTACCCATCCTTGCAATAGCTCTGATCAAACGTTCGTTTGATGCATCTTCGGCTGCAACTTCTTCTTCACATTCAGCCTCAACTTCACTTTCAGAATCACTAAGATCCCCCGCACTGACTGTGCGTCTTTGCTTTGTCTCCATTTCTTCGATTCTATCTCATAGATCATGCATCTCTCTTTCAATGGTTGGATCAGTCATCTTCCTACCTCTTCTTATCGGCATTTCCCTCTCCTCTGTTGGATCGGGTGTTTTCCTGTCCCTTCTCCTTGGCGGCATGGTGAATTCTCTTCTTCTCTGCTACAGAAAGCAAAGAACCTTTCTGTTCTCTGATACCAAAAATGACGCCGATTCCCCCAACCTCACAACCCACAGGTCGGAAGGCCCACGTCAACACATGATATTTCCTTTACCACGACCCGAAGAACTCTAAATGGCTCTTCTATTTCCCTATCGAGAAATCTTCACCCACAACAAACTTTCACGAGATACCCTCTTCACACTTGGGAGATCAGACTTCGCAACTTCGTGAATCCAGTGGTCGAGCATTGGTCTCTTGAATCCCCCAAACCCAACATTAATCAATGCTGACCTTTTCCTTTTTCTTTCGGGATTTTCCCTATCGCGATTTCGGCGATCGCGATGCTGAGAAACTTGTCTCCACGACTCCTGAATCCCAATTTGCTGAAACTCTAATACACGCACGTGTTTGACTTTTCAATGCTACCTCAACCCTGTCAGGACCTCGAATTTCATGGTATTGCGAATCCTGAGGTAATGAGTTCGAGACTTCACCCCACGAAACTCTGAAATGGTGTGCCACATGTCCACTCGCTGACCCCTCTGTGGCCCACACAAATCCACTTAGCTTTCGGGATATCGTGCTTCGTGATTTCATGATTTCCATTGCAAGGTTTACGAGACTTCCAGCCACGAAAACCTGATACAAATATCCGTGTGAAAATCCAACGGCCCTTATGGATTGGATCTACGGTCCAACTCCTCCTGAGCTTAGAACCTTCGACGCTTTCACAGTAACTTCCCTGCTTCTCTGTGAGATATGATGACTCATGGGACTTCGCGGTTTCTCCTCAGAGAATTCAGACCGTCCGTACCTCCTGTTGATTTTCAAAAAATGAACCAAGTATTCCTCCGTGAAAACTTGTCCACCCGCACGCAAACTTGCAATTCCTGCTAACCACTCCATGACATAGGATTCTTGTGCTTTTATTTGGTGATTACCCGAAGGTCCTATACCTCCTGAGCTTTCTTTCAGCATCGAGTCGTAAAGAAGAATATTGTGTGCATTCCTTGCGACAACCTTCAAACACTCCTAAGTGTTGAATCCTTTCGACTCTATGCACACCTGCAGCAACAGTCTCTAAATTCTTCTCTCAGGTCCACAACCCTGAGACTTCACCCAGTCTGCACACTCCTTGCACAGCTCCTGTGCCTGTCTGCACTTCTGTGGAAATGAGAACCAAAGATATCTCTCCTGAGCTTCAGAGACAAACCTCTGAATACCTTGTCAACGCACTCCTTGCGGACACTTCAACTACACTCCTTGCAAGAACTCTTTCTCAGATAGAGAAACAATTGAAACTCATTCCTTCTTCCCTCCAGAATTCAAACTCAAACATGAAATCATATACACAACATATAAAGCAAATTTATAATAGGAAGCAAACATTCATGAGCATATCATTCAACATAAATACACAGAGAACAAACACGAAACCATGAATTTGAATCAACTCTTTCCATTAATCCCAATATTTGTACATGGGTGTTCTTACACAACTCTCTGCTTCTTCTCTATGCTCTCTTATTTTCTTCCATCATGTTACAATACACAATAAGGGTGTCTATATCTCGTTTCCCTCTTGCGCTCTAAAACTGTCTAATCTACACATTCAATTCTACCTACTTGCATTAACTACTATAAATTCCTTCCACCTACTAAGGATGAGAGAAAATTGCTCAAGGTCTGTTTAAATTTTACAAGTGCGCTTTCATTAAATTGCCACATTTATGTTCGCGCATCAAATCCAAGAGAAAAATCAAAATTTGCGTTGGGCTTGTCCAGTTGTCCGTTGTCTCCGCGCTGGCTCACTTGATGTTGGTGATGCTCCTGCATCATACTCCCTGGCTTGAAAATTTTCATGGGCTCATGTCCATGAGATCACACACGGTCTGTCCATGCCTCTGTATCTCCACTTCGTTCTCCCAGCTGGCATCTTCAACTGGATGGTTTTTCCATTTGACTAGATACTCAAAGTATTTCTTTCGCCTGGTCCTCTTGCTCACTCTTTTGTCCAGTATGTGCTCTATCTATGGATTTTCTACAACTGGCATCTTCTTTGTCCACTGGATCACTGGTTTCTCATGTCCTGTCCCTGTTTCCTCAGCCCTATATGGGTACAAATCCGAGATATTGATTATCGGAGAAATTCCAATCCCATCGGGTAATTCAATCTCGTAAGCATTCACCCCAAATTTCTTCAAGACCTTGCATGGTCTGATTTTCCTCATGTTCAATTTATTATATGTTCCTCTCGAGAACCTTTCCTTTCGCAAATGTGCCAGAATCAAGTCACCAACCTCAAATTGAAGTTGTCTTATGTGCTGATATTTTCTACGCTTATATTCCTAGATTGAACTCTGCAATCTCTCCTTCACCTCGCTATGAAGTTCCTTCATTGCTTCCAAGAATGCTTCTGAACTAGCGCTCCTAGTCGCAGTCTGTTTTGAATCTCTCAGCTTAGAAATTCCCCTCGACTACATGCCATAAACAATCTAAAATGGACTCTACCCTATGCTTCTGTTAATTGATTCGTTATACGAAAACTCTGCATGTGGTAATATGTTGTCCCACTAGCTGTGATGTTCTGTCACCAAGCTTCTCAGCAAGTCTCCCAGACTTCTGTTCACTACTTCTGTCTGTCCATCTGTCTGAGGATGATAATCTGAACTAAATGAAAAGCTAGTTCCCAACTTTTTCCATAAGCTCCTCCAAAAAATTCCCTATGAACTTTGCATCTTGATCCGAAACTATGATTCTTGGTAAGCCATGAAGTCGAATGACTTCTTTGAAGAATAGGTTCACAATGTGAGTTGCATCACTGGTTTTCTGACATGGAATGAAGTGTGCCATCTTGGAAAATCTATCCACTACCACAAAGATTGAATCAAAACCTCTTTGCATTCTTGGACACCCCAATATGAAATCCATGCTGATTTCATCCCACGGCCTCTCTGGTATGGGAAATGGTTGATAAAACCCCGCATTCAGTTTCCTTCCCTTCGAATGCTGGCAAATTCTGCATCTGTCCATGAATCTCTTGACATCTTCTCCCATCCCTTTGAACAATAATCCTTCCTGGATCATGTATTCTACCCATTGGCTTCTATCCCTGAGAATTGGATTCTCAGCTACTTCATATGCCTCCTTAAAATCCTGATCATCAGCGTACATGTCCCTGATATCATCAAAACCTAATGTTTTGACTTTGAACTCTTGCAACATCAAACACTTCCTGCTCAAAGCATCAACCACTTTGTTAGCAGTACCCGAAATATGTTTAATCACAAAAGTGAAATTATGCATATATTCCACCCATCTGGCATGTCTCTGATTCAACTTTTCTTGTTGAGTCACAAACTACACTGCATGATTTTCACTGTATAAGACAAACTCTTTCGGGATCAAGTAAGGCCTCCATTTATTCAATGCCTGAATGATAACATAAAACTCCTTATCGTATGTGGATTACTTCACCTTCACTTCATTCAGCTTCTCACTGAAGTATGTTATTGGCCTATCTTCCTGACTCAAGACTGCCCCGATTGCAAATCCACTTGCATCGCATTTCACTTGAAATGTTTTTCGGAAATCCGGCAACACCAGAACTGGTTGTTCCGTGATATTTTTCTTCAACAGATTAAAACGTTTTTCAACCTATTCTGTCCAGTGAAAAGATTTCTGTCTTTTTTTCACAGTATCCATCATTGCTGTGCTAATTCCACTGAAATTCCTGATGAATTTTCGGTAGAAACTAGCCAATCCATGAAAAATTCTCACCTCAAATATGTTCTTCGGTGATGGCCAATTCTTGATTACCTCCACCTTATCTGGATCCATCCTCAACTCATCTGCAGAAATAAAAAATCCCAAGTAAATGAGCTTTGTCTTCATGAATGAGGATTTCTTCATGTTTATCAACAACTTCTCCTGTTGTAATTTCTGCATCACTGTAGCGAAATGCTTCAGATGTTCTGCCACTGTTTTACTGAAAACCAGTATCTCATCCAAATACACAATGAATTTTTTTTCGATGAACTCCCTCAGGACTTCGTTCATCAACCTTATGAAGGTACTTGGTGCATTTGTTAAGCCAAACGGCATAACAAGCCATTCATACAATCCTTCGTTAGTTTTGAATGTCGTCTTCCATTCATCACCTTCTCTGATGCGGATCTGGTGATAACCGCTTTTCAAATCAATCTTTGAAAAATACTTTTCTCCACTCAAGCAATCCATCAGATCATCCATCCTTGGCAATGGAAATATGTACCTGATGGTTATATTATTAATCGCTCTCGAGTCAGTACACATCCTCCAGCCTCCGTCTTTCTTTGGACTGAGTACTGTTGGAACAACACACAGATTTAATCTTTCTCTGACCAAACCTTTGTCCAACAACTCCTGGAATTGTCTTTTGACCTCTTCATTCTCTTGCGGCGTCAATCTGTACGTGGATTTGTTTGGAAAACTGGCTCCTGGTATGAGATCAATTTGATGACTCACACTTCTAATCGATGGCAACAAACAAGGTAATTCATCCACTACTATGTCAGCGAATTCTTCCAGCAGTTCCTGAACTTCTTCTGGTAAATCATCCACTCTTGTGCTGGTCAAAACAATTCTAGGCTTCCTGACCACAATGAACTGTGGATCCTCCTTCTTCTTAACCTCTGTAAGAAGTTCCTTCCCACTCATAAGAAGTAACATGTTGCTTACGTCCGGTTTCACCTCCTTATCCTTGATTGGAAGCAACATGTGTGCCCTCCCATTCTTCTCTAGGGTGTATGTGTTCATTCTCCCATCATGAATCACATTCTTGTCATATTTCCATGGTCTACCCAAAAATAGATGACAAACATCCATAGGAATGACATCACATAATATCTTATCATTATTTCCTCTTATCTTAAACTCAACTAAACATTGTTTAGTGCCAGTTACCTGGTGTCCTTTTTGTAACCATGGAACTCTGTATGGGATTGGATGATCAGTCGTCTCCAGCTCCATCTTTTCTACCATATCTGTCAAAATGAGATTATCCGTGATACCACTGTCTACAATGACCTTTCATACCCTGTCCTTGGTTTTGCAAGCAGTCCAGAAAAGTCTGGTCCTTTGGACTGAATTCTCCACCTCCTTCTCTGGTGTCAAAAGAGATTTTCGCATCATCAGTGACCTTCCACCTTCAACGTCTTCTGCCTCAACATCCTGCCTTTGTGCTTTGGCGATGTGAGTTTCTCCACTTTCCTTCTTTTTGTCTGGACACTCGTAGGACTTGTGCCCATTCTTTCCACATGTGAAGCATGTTATTACTCCACCTCTTCCTCTTCCTCTACCTCTAGTACGAGGAAAAGTGTTATTGTCAGCATAATCTCCTCTTTGTTCAATATGTTTCCCTCTCTGTTCAGCATATTGCCCTCTCTGTGAGCTTCCACCTCTCTCAGTTCGAGTCTGAGGTTTCTTCCAGTCCCCTTTGGGATTCTAAGATTTATCCTGGGCAACTGATTTGCCTCTGGGCCGACTTCTGCCTCGGCCTCTCTGACCTTGTTTTCGGCTGAGCTTCTCTTCTGCTTTTAGAGCCATCTGATAAGCATCTTCCACCATTCTAATGGTTACCATGCTCATCTCATCTTGAATATCGTATCTTAGGACATTCATGTGTCTAGAAACTTTTTCATCATCGCTTTCCCGATGACCCGCCCTTATGTTCAGTTATTAGAATTCTTCAGTGTATTCTTTCACTGTCATCATCTTCTGTCTCAGGTTCTGCATCCTCCTGAACAGAGTAATTTGGTAATCCCTGGGGATGAATTTAGCCTTCATCTTCGCAATGATTCTGTCCCAGCTCTTGATCTTCTGCTTACCTTTACAACATCTTTCATCTTGTAGTTCATCCCACCACAATGATGCATGTCCTTTCAATCTTCTGACAACATGATTGACTTTCTTGTCCTCTTCGACATCTTCATAGTCAAAGTATGTGTCCAGAGCTCTAATCCAGTCTAGAAGCTCCTCTGCATCCAAGTTTCCCTCATAAAAAAAAATGTCCATATTTTCTCTTGCACCCATCCTTGCAATAGCTCTGATCAAACGTTCGTTTGATGCATCTTTGGCTGCAACTTCTTCTTCACGTTTAGCCTCAACTTCACTTTCGGAATCACTAAGATCCCCCGCACTGACTGTGCGTCTTTGCGCTGTCTCCATGTCTTCGAGTCTAGCTCGTAGATCACGTATCTCTCTCTCAATGGCTGGATCAGTCATTTGCCTTCCTCTTCTTCTCGGCATTTCCCTCTCCTCTGCTGGATCGGGTGTTTTCCTGTCCCTTCTCCTTGGCGGCATGGTGAATTCTCTTCTTCTCTGCTATAGAAAGCAAAGAACCTTTCTGTGCTCTGATATCAAAAATGACGCCGACGCCCCTAACCTCACAACCCGCAGGTCGGAAGGCCCACATCAACACATGATCTTTCCTTTACCACGACTCGAAGAACTCTAAACAACTCTTCTATTTTCCTATCGAGAAATCTGCACCCACAACAAACTTTCACGGGATCCCCTCTTCACACTTGGGAGATTGGACTTTGCAACTTCGTGAATCCAGTGGTCGAGCGTTGGTCTCTTGAATCCCTGAAACCTGACAACAGTCAATACTGACCTTTTCCTTTTCCTTTTGGGATTTTCCCTATCGTGATTTCGACAATCGCAATGTCAAGAAACTTGTCTCCATGACTCCTGAATCCCGATTTGTCGAAACTCTGATACACACGCGAGTTTGAATTTTCAACACTACCTCAACCCTGTCAGGACCTCAGACTTCACGGTATTGTGAATCCTGAGGTAATGAGTTCGAGACTTCACCCCATGAAACTTCGAAATGGCATGCCAACTGTCCACTCGCTGACCCCTCTGTGGCCCACACAAATCCGCTTATCTTTCGAGATATCGTGTTTCGTGATTTCGCGATTTTCGTTGCAAGGTTTATGGGACTTCCACCCACAAAAACCCGATACAAATATCCGCGTGAAAATCCAACGTCCCTTATGGCTTGGATCTATGGTCCTACTCCTCCTGAGCTTAGAACCTTCAACACTTTCACAGTAACTTCCCTGCTTCTCTGTGAGATCTGATGACTCACGGGACTTCGCGGTTTCTCCTCAGAGAATTCCGACCGTCTGTTCCTCCTGTTGATTTCCGCAAAATGAACCAAGTATTCCTCCGTGAAAACTTTTCCACCTGCACGCAAACTTACAACGCCTACTAACCACTCCACGGCACAAGCTTCCTGTGCTTTTATTTTGTGATTACTCGAAGGTCCTATACCTCCTGAGCTTTCTCTCAGCATCGAGTCTTAAAGAATAATCTTGCACACATTCCTTGCAACAACCTTCAAACACTCCTAAGTGTTGAATCCTTTCGACTCTGCGCACACCTACAACAACAGTCTCTAAATTCTTCTCTCAGGTCCACAACCTTGAGACTTCACCCAGCCTGCGCACTCCTTGCATGGATCCTGTGCCTGTCTTCACTTCTGTGGAAATGAGAACCAAAGCTATCTCTCCCGAGCTTCAGAGACAAACCTCTGAATACCTTGTCAACGCACTCCTTGTGTACATTTCAACTGCACTCCTTGCAGGAAATCTTGCTTAGATAGAGAAACAATTGAAACTCGTTCCTTCTTCCTTCCATACTTCAAGCTCAAACATGAAATCATATACACATCATATAAAGAAAATGTATAACAGGAAGAAAACATTCATGAGCATATCATTCAACATAAATACACAGAGAACAAACACGAAACCATGAATTTGAATCAACTCTTTCCATTAATCCAAATATCTGTACATGGGTGTTCTTACACAACTCTCTGCTTCTTCTCTATGCTCTCTTCTTTTCTTCCATCATGTTACAATACACAATATGGGTGTCTATATCCCATTTCCCTCTTGCGCTCTAAAGTTGTCTAATCTACACATTCAATTCTACCTACTTGCATTAACTACTATAAATGCCTTCTACCTACTAAGGACGAGAGCAAATTGCTCAAGGCCCGTTTACATTTTACAAGTGCGCTTTCATTAAATTGCCACATTTATGTTCGCGCATCAAATCCAAGAGAAAATTCAAAATTTGCGTTGGGCTTGTCCAGCTGTCCGTTGTCTCCATGTTGGCTCACTTGATGTTGGCGATTCTCCTGCATCATTGAACCTTTGATCTAAGTCCCATATTGACTTTTGTTGTCCTTTTAAAATCTCCTTCAGTTATGTCATGTATTGGGACTCTGACTTTGGTTTCTTAAACTCTTTCAACAATGATTTCCTTATCTCTTCCAAAGTCCTAGCTTGCCATGTAGGTGTGGTACTCTACAACTTCATGTACCAGAATAATGCATGACCTAGAAATTTTGTGGCTAATTGCACAATCTTCACAGCCTCGTCCTGGACATTCTTTGTGGACCAAATTGTCTCGCAGACAAACAAATTTTGTTATGTTTCCTTTGACCCAACTCTCTGAAACTAAGGAAGTATAAGGATGATGTCTACCCCTGTTATGCTTCTTTTTGTATTCCCTCTTCTTAGTGATGATGGTTAACTTTGAATATGTGCACTTCTTCCACTACTCTAATTTCTACTACTCTGTCCTCCCTCAATAACTACAATTTATTTTGAAAACTCTTCAACTGTTATATCTTATTGGGGTTACACACATGGGGTCGTGGATTCGACACATGACCCAGTCTAAGTAGGAATTAATGGTTCCTATATTAATGTACTTGATTGGAAATCCTCTTATTCTCCTCCTATATGTGGTATTTCCATGATTTGGACTATTGCATAAGGTTCTCTCCCCTCTGGCTCACTATGTGTCTCTCCTTTCTCAGCCCCATTATTTTGCCTCTTGTACCTCCTTCATCCATGCAATAATACAAACGTGTCTTCTTCCTTTGGTATACTCTCTTCAGTCCTTTTCATCCTCAGTCTCTCCCTTCCTTCTTCATCATTTCCTTCATTCGCTCCTACACTCAGAATATCCTCTTATCATCCCTCAATTCCCCTATGTGCATGAATCCGCTTAGTAGTTGGATTGCATCATCACCACACACTTGCCACATAACATTATATTTATCCACTTACCCAATGATTTCATGAACCTCCTACATGGACCTTTGAAAAAGTCCCTTTCTACAACACTCTATGATTGGCTATAATCTATTGCAAACTCTATAATGTATCCTCGTAGTATGCTCTCCAACCAAAAATCAATTGCTCGAGTAGTCGGATTACTTGCAAAATTCAATTGTATTACCATCTTAGGAGTCCAATTCCTTAGTGCTATAGTTGTGTACCTTATATTATTCTCCACTAATATTTCTAGCCACTAAGTCAGAATAATTGGAATTTTTCCAAAGAAAATTTCATGTAGTTCTGTGTACTTATACTTTTTCATTCATTACTTGTCACTCATTTGAGGGTTTCTATTCTCTTGTTGAGAAAAATATCATTCCTTCCTTTCCAACCATTATGATATATATTTCTTATTCATCCTCCAAGACATTCCTTCAATTGCAAATTTTGGGTCTCGTCAACGGAACCGTTTGTTTGTGTTGCATGTGGTTGTAAGATCCTAGTTTCAAGTTATCTATGACCAAAAAAACCCACCAGACACTGGCCCTTTCAACATCACCTACTTGCGCATATGAAGTCTCACCCGAGGTATCTATTGGGACTGAAAGAACCAAATTTCTACAGTAGTGAGGGAATGGGAGGTGACCAATATGTTCATTCTTTCTTAATGGTTATGTGCGTGTGGTTTTGTCTATGTTTTCTATTAGGTACTTAGTGATTTCAAATCATACAATCATTATATTCCAGATCACAACATAACCCATTACTGTATCATTCATGATTATTGTACAATGATTAAACATAAGACATATATGATCTACTATGCATCCAAGTAGAATTCATGGGCAATCACATAAAATACAGGTAACGCAAGATTTAACATAGTTCACCCAAATTTAGGCTACGTCCACAATGATTGGCTTATTTATTATGCATTGGTAATTGATTCAGGATTGTGCACTATGCTTCCAAATATATATCATGGTTATATTTCTCTTCTTCTATCCTAGATTCTCTAAAATGCAAGCCTCTCTCCCTCTCAACATCATCTCTTACATTCAGACATTGATTCTCTACCTTCTCAGGATATCCTATCAACCTTCATACCGACATTCATTCTTGGGAGTTTGAAACAGACTCCACAATACTACCCAAGAATAGCCACATGGAGGAACCCTATTCTTCCAAGCCATTACATATTTATACATACACTCTAGGACTTAAAACCCTACTTGGTTCCTCCCAAAAACCCTATTAAAATGCATGAATACTCCAGTTAAATGGTTGTTCAATATGCTTTCTTCCTCTTCTCTATCTACATGCTTCTTGTGAACTATCACTGTTTTTCCTTCTAATTTTGTGCATCCTTCTATCTTTATCATGCCAGGCTATCATCCTTCCTTTTCTCCTACTATCCTCTCCTGCTTTATTCTTCTCTTTTCTTTATTCTTCTTCCTTCTTTATTCTTCTTGTTGAGAATTATAATTTTGGATGCACCTCAACTGCACACTCCCTAGTCTTCTTTATTTCTCTACACACCTCTTCTGTGCAGTTCTTCTATACTTAGAATTTTTACCAAAATTGTATCCCAAAACTTCCTGTCCAACATGGCATGATGGTAAAAAAGGATTTGGTAAGGATTATGGAGGTCGGGGGTTTGACTCCCTTTGACTCCATAATTTTACATAGCTTAAACCATTAATTGCCAATGGGAGGTTTCCACTTGGTATCCTCTCATTGGATTCCTTTGTCCACGTCTCAATGAATAATTAGTCCACCTATATGTATGATTTCCTAGTCATCTGCAGACCTATCATGCCACATGGCCCCTCAGGGTGTGGCTACGTCATCACCATGCAGTTGTACGGTCTGTGCCAATGCCACCCTTGTAGTGGTGACATATGTCACCTTGACCCCTTTGACTTTGAACTTTGACCTGGTTGACTTGAAATTTTACTAGCCTCAACGTCTACATACGAACTCCATTTGATTTGATTTGTGCGTTGTTGGAAAGCTATCATCGAGCTCTACACATTGATGGAATTTTCGAGAGCATTTGGAATATTTTAATATTGAGATTTTATGGATCTCATGTGACCTATGTGAGTGTTTTGGATCCTCCTAGACCTCTATGTTCATTCCTTATATTCTATTGGATCACACCTTCCCACTAAATAAATTTTGGACCTCCAAAAGTATCCAACAACTTAGTGATGATAACTCTAAATCACTCTTCCCTCTTATTGAAATACCCTTATATAGTAACTTAGTAATGAAGCTTCTTCAATCTTCCATCTTATTGAATATTTGGGAACTCAGTCTTCATCTTGTATCTTGTATTTTAGGTATTAGATTCATGTACTTCTATATGCTTCTCTAGAATATGGCTCTAACTTTTTCCTCTAGCACTATTGCTAATAGCTCTGATTCTGGCTCATTGATTCCCTGACAAAAAAAATCATGTTCACTGAATCTCTACAATACATGTATCATGTATTCAACATTCACTCCCATCTCCTTATTATCCTTAATATAGTATATCTCGACCAATATGAAACCAATTTGAATGTTGATATATTTCTTTCCCTTTTGGACTCATTTTTCCTATACTGCTAATGTATCTGTAGGAGTCTCTAACTGAATTCCATGTCCATTACTCTCTTTCCTTGAAACAAAACTTGATTTTTACTGTTACCATCTATAATTGACTTTCTTATGTTCAAGTTATTGTTGATCTCTAAATATGTCCTAAAAACAACCTTAGTTTAACATTAATTTATCAACCCGAGGATTCATCTTTTATCTCAAGAATATCAACAAAGTCTATGTAGATAGCTCGTAGAGGCTAAAATCGCATAGTTAAAGAAAATATGAGTTTATCAACAATCAAGTTCCTCACACATCCATTAGGTTTCTAAAGATAAGATCTTACCGAATAGGATTGAAATCTGATCTACAATGTGCTATGAATTGAAGGCATGAATTGAATTGTTGAATTGATCTAATTAAGAGACAAGAATTGAATCTAATATTAAAGGCATGAATCAATCTAATTAAGAGACAAGAATTGAATCTAATGAATCGATCTAATTAAGG
>SNQJ01S0047430.1:5047-20081 GCA_010110895.2 Picea sitchensis | reverse complement strand
CTTGAACATTTAAGTGGGGTAAAAGGAGGTTTCCCCCTCGAAGAGGCTTATTATCTGAAATTATCTCTCTTTCAAGGCGTTGAGTACTTTTTCTGAGGATTTTTTATGCTATATTGATATTGGGTTCTTAACAAAAACCTTCATGATAATGTTTGAATAATAATAGAGATTATTGTTAATTTAAAATGAAGAGGCACGATGGCCCAAACAAAGGGACACAATGCTTCATAGTTCACACTAGTTGGAAGATTATATAAATGAAAAATAATGGTGAGAAGAAAGAGTCTTTGTAGTCCAGATAAGAAGATAAAAACAAAAGTAGAGTCCAAGAAGAAGAAATGATGATTCTTATGAAGTGAGGGTGGAAGGGAGGTGCACAGGAGGATTCATATCCTTTATTAAGTAAGTGTAATTTAAGGGAGTTGGTGCTTCCTAGGGTTGGTTCCCTAAAGACAAGGGAGTTTGTGTTTCCTAGGGTTGGTTCCCTAAAGATAATGGAGTTTGTGCTTCCTAGGGTTGGTGCCTTAAAAAAACAAGGGAGTTGGTGCTTCCTAGGGTTAGTTCCCTAAAGAAGGGGATTTTTGTCTCCTAGAGTTGGTGCTCTAAAAAGGATTGGTATCCTTCACTATTATTAATAAAATCCTTGTAATTCCTATTAATTATATTTATATAATTGATTTTACAAAGAAGTCCATTTTTTATCTATTGTGGTAATTAACAAAATATACAAGTAATTGCTAATTTTTTAAAAAGTATAATATTGATTCACNCCCCCCCCCCCTCTCAGTATTCCAACAACCACAAGTACTAGATAACATCCATAGAGCTAATAAAGGAAATTGTTTCAAAAGACAAATGACCCTGCCAAAAGTTGGAAAACCATCAGAAGCAGCGTGAAAACATTCATAACGACCAAAAGATGCACCAAAGGTCGAGGAAGTACCCAAAGATTCATCTTCGGCTTCACAAGAAATATTCCACAGAGATTACATCCCACCTAGGATGGATAATACACCACCAATAAATGCACAAATAAATGGGAAATACCTGTTGGTAACATCACCAGTCCCACTTGGTGTAAGAATTGAAGGAGATATGCTCAGAAACATTTTCGACCTTAGGTTCATGGATCATGACATCACTAACGAGAAAAAATTCCTGGAGCTGGCCAGGGAGAAATATTGCACACTAGGAGAATAAAAGGAACAAGATAAATCGTGTTGAAGACATAAGAGTGGGAGATAGGATTGGATAAGGAGGGAATACTAAACTTGTTGGAGATCCCACACTTCGGACACGGTTTGGAAATAAATGCATGTATCAAGTTGTTGCTCAACTGTGTCCATAGGGGGACACTATGGCTTGACCCACTTTTGGTTGGTTTTCCCTTCTCTGTTAAGTCTACTCTACCAGTCTATCTGATTTTTTGACCCAGGGTTCATGTCATTTGAGTTTCCAACAAAGCCTCTAAAACTATCGGCCCCTATGGTAAACCAGAAGGAAACACAGTACACAGGATGCACTGCACAGTCTCACCCGAGATAGAATTAAATGAGTGGTTGTAAGACTCAGGTGTTTACAGCTCAGGATTTAGTATGACATAGGGGTTTATGAATCAAATCCATGTACTATGCATTGTGTGTGTAATCTACTTATTCCTCATGGTTACAGATATATATTTCACAGGTTATTTCCCAAACAACATAAACGTATTCCATAACAATGTATTAACTCATTCATCAAGAATAATCATTAACTATTGAAAGAATGTAAATATATGCATGCATTCATCACATTACAAATATATTATCGTGGTTCACCCTCTCCTAGCCTACGTCCACAAAGATTTGGCTCTTGGATCTTTTATTATGGTGGTTCTACATTTCCGGTGCATCACGCTTACAATTCCCCTCTCATGGGTAAGATCTATATGAGTCGAACTAGATCGCACCAGGCCCTATATCTTGTGATCTAATCCTCATGTCTACCTTCTCCCTTCTATTATTTTCTCAACAACTTACAAAATTGGTTCACACAGTCAAAAAAATTACATATCGCATTTTCCCATGCATAGTTACAATACTTTGGACTAATAACAAATAAAAGCAACAAAAACCTATTTTATACCTGCGTATCTATATATATATATATATATATTTATTGGTCTCTTCATACATTTACATCATATTACAAAAACCCTAACTCTACCGACATTAGGTCTTCCTCCCATGCGCGTGTTGTTCTTCCTCCAGCTGCTGCTTTCCTTGTGCACGCTTTCTTGCATGATGTTCTTTCTCCAACTGTTACTTCAGTTTCTACACTCTTTCTTTCCCACGATCATACCTATTTCCACTTTGGCCTTGTGCCAATAGGCCCCCAACACTAAAATGTGACTCGTCGCGAGTAACTTATTCTTTTTGTGCTTCCTCGATCTCCTTGGTGATCGTCTGGAACTTTTCCTGCAACTCTACTGCTTGTGTCAGTGCCTACGCGGTCTTCTCCTTAATGGTATCCACTACCTAAAATGCTACTTCATCGATCAGTGATCCTGCAAATTCTTCCTGTTTCTATGATATCTTTGTTCGAGCTCCTTCTGCCTGTGTGAGTACTTCTACTACCTGTTCCTGTAGTGATTTTATTTGAGCCTGACGCTCCTATTTCTGCATTTGCGCAGTGATAAGTTATGCATGTATCTTCTTCAGCTCTTGAGTTCCTTTGACTCATTCTAGGACTGGTATGGTATTCTATCTCTGCTTGAGTTCTTGGATCACTACATTGATCCTCTCCTCTTCCTTGTCCCAGTGTTGGATCTGTGGATCCTTCTCCAGTCTTGTCCAAAGTTGTGCTTCTTTATCGAACAAGTAAGCTATTATGCTAACCTGTTTTTCTATCTCCTACAGTTGTGTTGTTGCTTCCTGCTTCCTTTTTGCCTTCACTGTTGGTGGAGTTGTTGGTCTGATCTGTTCTTTGAGATTCTTGATCTCCTTCTATTATTCATCGATTGCCTGTGCAATCTGGTCGATCTTTTCTGGTGATGGGAGTTCATTTCCTTGCGCAGTTCTTGGAAGTTTCCCAAAAATTTCTCCCACCCTACGTTCTAGTTCATTTTTGCATTCTTTGTCCTTTTGAGTTTCGGATTTGGCCTGCGCACAAACTGTTTCCAGTGCTTCCCACTTCTTTTTTTCTTGTTGTAGCTTGATTAAGTTTTAATTTGCTCGAGACTGCATCTCCTGGTCGATGCTAACATGCAATTTGTATAGTTCCTTTGATGGAATCCATGTCAAGACCAATTGGATGTGGTCCAAATCCTTCAATGGTGTTTGTCCCATGATTTTGTCCATCCGCAACATGCTCTATTTTATGTAGACCATTGCATGTGTGTGGAGAATTGGAAGAACTGGGCCTCATTCTTCTACCTCCACTCTTTCTTTGGTCTGTTTTGTCAATGGATCTATGCCTCTACTTCTACTTGCTCTCTGGGCTTCCCCTATTTTTTTGAGGAGATGTTTGATTTCTGCCAGCTCTTTCTGCAGTTTATCCCTATGATGTGATGCGTGGTTGAAATCTTCTTCTAGGAAATATTGGACCATTATGGCAATCATCTCTTCATCATCCTCCGTGATCATATAGTTCGATGATTCTCATTGTGCCTTTGATTTATTACATGTGCATGTTGTCTGCACAGTTTGTCTCTTAGTTCCCCCTGGTTGTTGTGTGATGGGATTTGGGGCAGTCTCTTGTGCTCCATCAACTTGTTTCTATTGTCCGTTGGTCGGATATGTGTTCTCTTTCTTCCCCTTCTGGGTCCTTATCAACTTTGACCCATCGTCTGCCCGAGTTGACTTTCTTTGGCCCATTCTTGGTTTCTTGGGAACTGGGATTTACAGAGGCTGTGTTTCCGCCAGCGTAGCCTCTCCTTTTGTTGTTGTTGTTGGTACTTCTCGAGAAATGGCTGGGATCCTCCATTCATTAGGAAATTCATTGATGATCATATCGATGTCACCCTCGGTGATGTAGTAGCACATTCATAGCCACTGTTTATCCGAATCCTACCTTGGTTTCATCCACATGGCTTGTCGTGTAGCCCAGAAGTTAGCGATGTCCCCATATTGTGTGATAGCCTCTGGTGTTATTCTCCATGATCAGTTGATAGCTTCATGTATGTCCCATAGGTATGCTTCAAATATGATTCCATTATCCCTCTTATGCTTTTCCTATGGACCAAATCTCAATAAAATATATCTTTCTCCCACTGGCTGTGGTCTGGTACAAAAGAATACATATTTTGGTTCTCGCCATACCATGAAGGCTATGAGGGTGATCAACCATGAGTAATTAAATTTCGTACCTACGTCCTGCACATATTTGTATTCCACTTGAAACAAGTTTGAGAGATATGGCACCCAACTCATGAAGGTGCCTTCTACGCACTGAGTTGCAACAACGATAACTCTTGTCGGTACTTCGTCTTTGCGACATTTTCTTAGAAATTTGTAGGCTAAGATCTTGGCACCCAACTATGTAGCTGCATTGTTGATTCATTTGATTATAATGCCTCTTATTCCCTTGGCGGTACCATATTTATTCTTCATCTCCTCTGCTAACTCTTTCTCCTTGGATTTATCATCCAGAATTAGCGTGGGATCCATACCCCAAATGGGTAGTCATGTTATCTGTGCGATAATCTCAACAGTTATGGGGACGGGTCTGTCTATCCATATATCCCTCCATGTGTGACTTATAATAGTTTTTTGACGCATGTTGTCGCATACTAGCCTCTTCCAAAGTGTGGTAGCTTCAACAATCCTAAAATTATTTTTCTATCCAATTCAGCTGCCCACTGATGTGGCTAGATGATCATTTCTCCAAGTTAGTTTACAACTATTTTCTGCATAAAGACCTATGGAGCAAGTTCTGGGTACTTTGTTTCATCCGATATGTCATGGTAGGAATACTTGAGCTTCCCGACATGAACCTGAAGATACGGATCTATATTTACTCCATCTGGTATGTGTGGTAGCACAATTTTTGTTTTCAGTTTCTTGGGAGGTGAGATCGGTATCTAAACTCTGTCTTCCTTCTGTAGTGGTTGGCTCAAAGTTCCAAAAACTCTCAGTTACTCCCTTGTAAGACACTCTGGCCAAGCCAAGGTAGTTCTAGAATTCTCTTCTATTGGTTGACCTAGGTTGGGTGCTTGCGTCTCATCTGGTTGCACCACTACTCCCAGATTTTGTGTCGTTCAGTTAACTTCCACAACTGCTTCAGTGATTTCTGGTTATATTTTCTGTTGGGTTTCTGCTTCTTCATTCTAAGGCTCCTGCACCACTGCTAGTGTATCCTATTCCATGGCCTCTTCTTGTGGCTTCTGAATCTCTTCTAGTACCGGTGTAGGGTTTACCGGTGTCTCCTATGGGGATGGGATTTCGTCAATATCAATGATCTCTGGCTGTTGCTGCTCATTTTCTTCCAGTGTTCCTCGTGACCTAGTTTGAACCCTGGTCGATCGGGCTATCTGGCCTGGTTCTGCTAGCTTCAGTGGTGCCATAATGGTGACTATCAAACGCTTGCTAAGTTTGAGTGGTTTCGGTGAGCTCTGCAGTCTCTCTTTGTTCATTCTGGTTGTTATTTCTCTTTCTCTGTTCTTCTTTCACAAATAGACCAGTTGCTTTTGTTCTCATGTGTTATATGGGCTTGTCATGAATCTTGTCGAGGACGCTTCCTCCATTATGCGATTAATTCACCATAACTGTGGGTTCAATGAATCTGTAGTAGTTTCATACTTTCCATTACTCTTGCTTTTCCATCTCCATTTGGCGCGTCTAATGTGATGTCCCATCAACCCTTGCCATGCTTTAATTATGCCTTGTGCTATCCTATCATCCTTCTTTCGCCGACTTTCCTTTTCCCACTTGTTTCCCTTTCTGATATGAGCATTTTCCTTGACTTTACTAACTTTGTGTTTCAAATGGTATGTAGCCTTTCTATCTCTAGCATGCTTCACGCTTTTCAGTATTTTCTTTTTTATTGTTTTACTGCGCGGTGGGTGGTCGACTGTCCTTGTACAGTTTCAGCCGTCTTCCGTTGATCATTCCTCTGAGGTCTGCGCCTGCTAAATCTATTAACTATACAGATCCTCCATCTATTATAGATTTTACCTCATATGGTCCTAACCAATGCATTCTTATATTTCCTATGTACTGAAATGATTTGTTGTCATAGAGCAATACCAAATCTATTTCCTTGAACTTCTTCTTCTTCATGTGTCGATTGTGCCAAGCTTTGTCTCTGACCTTCTACACATGTTGATGGAATCCTGCCAAGATTTGGTCTTCCTCCATTTACATTAATTGATTCAGTCTCTCCTGTACTATGCCTCATTCTGTCATTTGTGTGATAGCTGCTACACGTAGACTGGGTATTAAGAATTCTAATGACATTATTGCTTCTTGGACATAGACTAGTTTGAATGGTGTGTTCCCTATCAAATTTTTGCATGTATTCCTATACGCCCATAATATTGTTGGTACTTTAAGGTCCCAATCATCTCTGTTGATGTTACAGGTCTTTGTCAGTGTAGTCTCTAGAATTTTGTTGAAAGCTTCTACTGTTTCATTTTCCTGTGGATGATACGGTGTGATTTTCTGGTGATGAACTTCAAACTCCTCTAGCATCGTGCAGATGGTGTTGTTTATTAAGTGTATGCCTTGGTCGCTCATCAAAACTCTTGGGCACCCAAATCTAGTGATTACATGTTCAAATAAGAAGTGTGCAGTTGTCACTACGCTACAATCCTTTACTGGAGCGTCTTCCGCCCATCTTGTTAGGTATTTCATCGCGGTGATAATGTATCTTTCCCCTATTCTTTTGGTTGGTGGGTTAACTGTTCCCACAAAGTCTATTTCCCATTTATCAAATTCCTATAGTGTCACTTGCGGTCACAGTGGAATCTTGTCCCTTATGTTGGGTTTGCCTACCCTTCGACACACATCGCATCGTTGACAATACTCTTTCGAGTCTCTCTGGATCGTTGGCCACCATAATCCTATGCGTAGTAATTTATGCGTAGTATCTTTTCCTGCATAATGCCCTCCTTCCATTCCCTCATGGGATTCTGTTAGGATTGTTGGTTGTTCGTGGTCTAGTATGTATCTTCATAAAATGCTATATGTGCCCAACTTGGATAGATGTCCTGCGATCAGTTGATAGTCAGCTGCGCGGACTACCAGGTTCTTCTTCTACGCAGTGGTATATTCCTGTGGTGCGGTACCTATGCTAAAGTACTGGATGATCTTTGTGAAGTAGTCATTAGCAATCTGTACTGAGAATAATTGTGCATACGGAAATTTGTCTTCTAATTTCATGGGTTCTTCTCCATTTGTGACATGTAATAGGTGGTCAGGTCTCGCATTCAATTTTCCTTGTTTAACTATTACCTCAAAGTAAAATTATTGAAACAGTAATAGCCATCGATGGATTTTCCCCCCCAATACTAGCTTGTTGACTAGGTATTTCAGGGTTGAGTGATCTGTAAACATATTAAAATGTTTTCCCAATAGGTAATGTCTGAACTTCTGTAGAGCATAAACCATATCTAGGCCTTCTCTTTCCATCGTGTTATAATTTTGTTCCGAGTCTGATAGTTTTCTTCTTACGAACGCTATAAGGTGATCCAAGTCTCCCGCTCTTGGTTGTGCTAATATAGCTCTGATTGTTGTCTTTGATGCATCTACAGGCACATGGAATGTATTTTTCCAGTCTGGAAAGACTAATATCGATGCAGTAACCATATTTTCCTTTAATGTATTGAGACCATGTTGGCATTCATCATTCCATTGATACTTTGTATCCTTCCTTAATAGATTTTCCATTGGTGTTGTGATCTGTGCATATCCTTTGATGAATTTCCTGTAGTATCTGGTATGTCCTAACGTTGCTCTTAACTGATGAACTATTTTTGGTGTTGGTAAGTTCACAATGACTGTGATCTTTGTCGAATCCACTAGTAAGCCTTGTTTGCATACTATGTGTCCCAATAGTATCCCAAATGGTGTTCCAAATATGCATTTCTTGATATTCAGTTATATCTAGCACTGTCTACATCGTTCCAACATCAGTCGTAAAACATCCACATGGTTTTTCAACAGACTATAAATTGTGCAATCATCCAGGTATGCTTCGAGAAATTGATGGATGAATTCCTTAAATTCTACCATGACTACTCTGGATAATATCATAGGTGAATTCTTTAGTCTGAACGGCATGACTTTGTACTATAAGATCCCCATTCTGTCGCAAACGTGGTCTTGTGTCTATCCTCTTGTGATATCTTAATCTAATGGTAACCTGAGAATCCATTGGTGAATGAGTAAGCTTCGTGGCCCCCCACATTCTCTAGCACTTCATCCATTAATGATGTAGGGAATGGGTCGTGGAGGCATGCATCATTCAAATTCCTCAAGTCGATGCATATCCTAATCCCCCTTCCTTGTTTCTTATTCTGTACGACCATCGGTCTTATCCATTCTGATTCCTCGACTGGTTCGATGATGTCGGCTTCAAGCATCCTATCGATCTCATATTTAACTTTCTATTTATATGTGGGATTCAGTCTGTAGGGTCATTGTCTAATCGGTCTCACTTCAGGTATGATTGGTATCTTCATCTCTCCCAGTTCTCCTTCTTTACCCTTCATCTCTATAAATGTTGTAGGAAACAAGTCGTTGTATTCGCGCAACAAATTTGTGATGCTTTCTACTGTCTGCTCATCCCAGTAATCTCCAATGTTGGCCATTTTGGGATACTCGACGGTCTTGATATTAACCTTCTTAATTTTGATTGGTGCAGAAATGACTTTAGATTCTATGGGTGGTCCTTCCACATCTCTTACACCTTCAACTTATTCAATCTGAATATTGTGTGGGCCATCTTCATCTGGTGCTTCCTCCTGTACATGGTAACATGACAATAGTTCCTTGACTGTCTGCTTATTCCACTATTATTCTTCTATGATAGTTTCTATTTCTGGTTCTTTGATGAATATTACTCCTCTTATCCAATTAAGGGCTTCATCTATGTTGGGGTTCTCATGCTCGAATGAGAAAGTGACTACGAAGTTCTGCTGCAATATTCACCATGTTGTATTTCCTTTGCGCAATTCCTGATCTATATACCAGTTCACTGGTATTCCCTCTAAAGTATGAGTAAAGTGATGAGGCCATTCCTTTGGTGGTGTCATTTTCCACAGTGTTTTACACTCCTCCAATTGTTCCACTAGTGTCCCTAGTCCTTCATATTTATGTTTTTTATTATATGTATGTTCTACACCGAACCGTATGCGCAATAATCTTTTACATTGATACTAGTCTGTGATGGTATCCTTGTGTGCAATCCACCATCTTGCGGGTGTGGCATTTAGTGCTAGTTCTAGTGAGAGTAATCTCTGGTTTTATACTACTTCATCTTCATATTGTGTCAAGAAGGTTTCCAAATCATTTAGCCTGTGGAAACTAGGTGGTTCTCTGATTTCTATGCATATCCACGTACTGCGCGGTCTATTCTTGCACATATTCTCGTGGATACTTCGTGTAGTCTATGCTACCATTTTTCTAACCCGATGTCTGATTTTTTTGTGCATGAAGTAATCCTCCACAAACTGAGTACCCTGTCTGCAGTTGGGTTTACATAATCAACATCACGCGTAGTTGTTCTGTACAATTGGTTGATCTCCTCTAAGTCCAGGCAAGTGGGTTCTATGAACCTATCCCCTTTTTTGATGGGTCTAGTGGTGCTATGACCCTGTAGTCTTCAGACTCAAATGCCATTTTCATGGTTTTCAAGTTAATTATGGCCTGGTTGTCAAATGCCCAATCCAAACCAAGTAGTGTTGGGTACGGTGTTGTGCCATCTACTATTTCAACGACTTCAAAGTCTGCTTTAGTGCACACTTTGTCAAGATCTACTAGTACTCCTTTCAGTCTACCTATTGGTAGGACTCTATGCTGGTTTGGTAGTTTTAATTAGACATTTGAGTATCCCAAGGTTGGCTCTCCCATGAATTGCTAGGTATTCTTGGGAAACACATTCACTTCGGATCCTAGGTCTAGTATAATCTCTCCCATATTGAAATCCCCAATGTTAGCATTCAGTCTAAATTCCCAACTTGTCCTTATTCTTGTGTGTAGATGATTGAGATTTTTTGGTTCTAGATTTTGTTCCGTCTCACTGCTACATTTCTATAGGATGTTTTGCAATATTTTCAAAGATGAAGGATCACTTAACAATTTTACGCATGATTGCAAAATTTCTTTGATAGTACTTACTTGTCCCTTGGGTTTCATTTTGTTGGTATGGTCCAGTGATGGAAGCATCTCATATTTCAGAGCTTCCTTGATTCGTTGTGTAGTCGACACTATATCCTCCTTATGAAATTCTTGTCGAGCTTCTTTAAAGATCTCATTTTCCTTGTGTGCGTCAAACTACTTCTTGGGGCCAGTGTTCTTCTTTACCCATTGGTTCTGCACTGGTTCGTATTGAACTGCGTCATTTTCTATTTTCGTTCCTCTACGAGTGACTATGTTGATGTTTCGTTTGTCATCCCTTGCTTTGGATGAAATCCATTGAACATTCTGATTGTTCTAGTTCCTCTTTTCCTGGATCTCTACTAATAGTGTTGGACATTCCTCTGTCTCGTGATCTGATGCGTGACAATACATACAAGTCATTGGCGGTAGTGGAAATTCCCGTGCATAATGTCCTGGTTGCTGACAATTGTGACATGTGACTGGTCCTCTACCATGTCTAAAACCTCCTCTATCTTGTCCTCCTCCTCGGTAGCCTGCTCAGTCACCTCTCGGCACATTATACTGTGGTGCCTGATTATACCGCATGGTATTGTACTAGGGTTATGTCGGGTTGTACTGTGGCTACATGTTATTGTAGGGTTTTTGTGTAGTATTATACTGTTGGTGTGTAGTGTTGTATGGGGCTAGGGCTTGATTGAACTGTGGCATTGCTTACCTAGCCATGATTTCGGCCTGTACCCTGTATGGGTCTGATATTTTTTCCTGCATCACCTCCATAGTTCTGCAATCTTTGTCATCGTGGATCACTGACATATAAAATGTGCAATATGAATTCTTTGGAACTGTTTGGTACTTATACATCATCGTGCAATGATAAGGGTCATCACCTAGTTTCTTTCATATTTCCAACAATAATCCTCCCTGTGGTAGCAGGTTTGGAATACTTGTTGCCATATACTATGTGAATGTTGGGCATTCGTTATTGTGGTGTCCTTTTGTTCTACATGTGGTGCACCAAAAGACTTCTCATTTGTCCTTGTTCTTATTCTGGTTCAACTGAAATGTTAGATTCTTCAAATCCTCCAATTCCTCAATAGTTGGGTCTGTATGTTGGTACTGGTTCTCTTCCAGTTGCAAGGCTTCTTGCAGAGCCTCATCCTGCATCTGAAACTTCTGTTGTCATAAGGTATATTTTATATGTGGGAGTAGTGAGTTGACAAACAGGTGTCGATGCTGCATCTCGGTCATAACATATTTTAACTTCCCCTTTAGTCGCTTGAATCTCTGGTCAATCTCCCATACAGACTCTCCTGGTTTCTGTCTTATCTCGATCATCTCGTTCATGTATTGATCCTATGAGATTGACTTCTAGAAATCATTAATAAATAGCTTCTTAATTTCTGCCAGTGTCCTCATCATCCCAGGGGAACTATTTATGTCTAAACTCATGTACCAGTCTAGTGTGCGGTCTCTTAGCGTGATCACTAGCTACGCGAGTTTGGTATCTTCATCAATGATTTTTTTTGCCTCCTGGATCTTTGCACAAATGAACAAATGATTCTCAAGATATTATGTTGCTTCTCCTCGAAATTTTGGTAATCTGATAGTGGGATCGTGTCCTGCCATTCGAAATACTAAACTGCTACCTCTGTCACACGATGTGGATACTTGGCTAATATTGCCTGAATTGGCTCCTCCAGTTTTTTCTCCTATGGTAGATGTAATTCTTGTTGTTGGACTTCCTTTGAAATTCGGTTGTCTAAACGGTGGTGTTATCTTTGGTGTATTAGTCGCACATGAGTTTATGGGTTCCACACTGACATTAATATGGATAGGATGGCTACCTTCTCCTCCCTTTCTTGGGCCTCTTGTTTTCCTCTCATAGGTTGTGCGCGGGATTTCCTCAATATTCTCCACAACCTAGATATCCTCTACCTCTTCCTCATCTCTCGCCAAGACTTCCCTCATGGCTACGACTCTCTTCTTGGTATTCACCTTATATTGGTAGGGTACTCCACTACGTGTTGTTCCTGATGATGCCAAGATCCACTTGAGCTGGTCGTCATCCATAAAGATTGGGTCCAAGGATTCCTCCTTCTTGTCTTTATCCTCACCTTCTTCCATTTATCCTCTCTCTGTCAGTGCCTCTCCCCTTCCCCCATGCACGCAGCGAAGTCTAGCTGTTTGATTCCATTGTCATTACACCTTTCTTGTGTAGCAATATTTTGATAGAAGTATGCAGTGATCGAATGTATCTTCCTCGAGGTCTGCATAGAAATTCCTGCTTTTTTGTGATGTATGACTTTGTTGTGTCGACTGCAAACTCTGTGATGAAGCCTACCACAATACTGTCAAGCCAAAAGTCTACTACGCGGGTGAATTTGTTGTTCACCTGCTGTAACTACTCAACCTGTGTTGGAGTCCAATCTAGCTATCGAATCTGGTTCATCACGTGCTTATCCTTCAACCTTAGTATCCACTCTTACAATAGGTGGGGAAAATCACAGAAAAAGACTTTGTGTAAATCTGTAAACACGAATTTATCCAAGTATTTGCGAGGTGTGATTCTAGGGTTTCTATTGTCTTTCTGGTAAAACTCTAGCTCTTTGGCTCTTAACCAGCCTTCGATTTCCACTTTCATAGGGTTCCAAGGTCTCAAAATTCCCTTCTAATGGCTCATTTCTCTTTTGTTTCTCTCATGCATGTCTCATTCACTCTATCTCGTCTACTCAGTCCTCTCTTGTTCCTCTTAACATGAAAACATAACCATTTTTTGGTTGGTTTTCCCTTCTCTGGTCGGTCTTCTCTACTGGTCTATTTGATTTGTTGACACAGGGTTCATGTCGTTCAGGTTTCCAACAAATCCTCTAAAACTCGACCCCTCTGGTAAACCAAAAGGAAACACAATACATAGGATGCACTGCACAGTCTCACCCGAGATAGCTTTAAATGGGTGGTTGTAAAACTAGGTGTTTACAACCCAGTATTGAGTATGATTTAGGGGTGTATGAATCAAATCCATGTACTATGCGTTGTGGGTGTAATCTACTTATTCCTCATGGTTACAAATATATATTTCACAGGTTATTTCCCAAACAACATAAATGTATTCCATAACAATGTATTAACTCATTCATCAATCATAATCATTAAGTATTGAAAGATAGTAAAGATACACATGCATTCATCACATTACACAGATATTACGGTGGTTCACCCCCTCCTAGGCTACATCCACAAATATTTGTCTCTTGGATATTTTATTATGGTGGTTCTTCATTTCCAACACTACACGCTTACAATTCCCCTCTCATGGGTAAGATCTATATTAGGCGAACTTGATCTCACTAGACCCTACAACCTGCAATCTAATCCTTAGATATACCTTCCCTCTTCTATTCTTTGCTCAACATCTTACAAAATTGGTTCACACAGTAAAAAGCATTACAAATCACATTTTCCCATGCATAGTTACAATACTCCGGACTAATAACGAATAACAACAACAACAACCTATTTTATACCTGCTTATCTATATATATATTTATCGGGCTCTTCATCCATTTACAACGTATTACCAAAACCCTAACCCTACCAACATTAGGTATTCCTCCCATGCATGTGTTGTTCTTCCTCCAGCTGTCACTTTCCTTATGCATGCTTTCTTGCATGCACATGTGTTGTTCTTTCGCCAACTGTTACTTCAATTTCTGTATGCTTTCTTTCCCACGATTGTCGTTCTTTGCACTTAGGCCTTGTGCCAACACCCCCTAATATTAATTGAAATTACACTAATTGCATGGATTACATGGCTCCCAAATGAAGGTGAATATCTTTCACTTTTGTTTAACAAGGTAGGAGAGAGAGTCCTCTTAAAATCGATGAAGGAAAAGTTCTAGACTTTTAGGGGGAAAAAGGTATTGGATGTGAAAAACACCAATGATAACAATGTTTGGTTTGTGACATAGGTTGTCAGACACCCACTATGGCATAGTAAAATTTTTGCTTTTCCTCAAGGGACAAAATCACCGAAGTCCTACGGGGGCCTAGCACAGGCTAGTTCTTCCCTATTCACCTCCCTGTGATCGTGGTTTAGGACCACAGGCCAAACAAACTAGGCGCATTTTCGTGTTTCGTGACTCAGCGATACAGTGAGTCCAATCTTAAAGGTAGAATGGCGATGTCCAACTCCATGTGATCATGGGTCATGACCATAGGCCGAACAAGTATGGCATCCTTTCTCTCTTTGTGGCTCAGCACTACCAGAGTGTTGAGTCTTTCAACTCTGCAAACCCCGACACAGCGAAGCGCCGAACCCTGAAAGGGCTAGCAAGTACAAGATTCCTATTTGTGTGTTTTCCTCGTGACCACATTCCGTGACCCCATGCTTAAATCCGCAAGGACCTTACCGGCCCTTCACAATTTGGGAAATCACGATGCATGACTTCTTCCTTTCCCATTCAAATCCCCAAAATCCACGACGTCTCCTAGGTTTCCCTCCAAAGGATATCAACGGCTATAAGCCTCCCCTGATCCGATGGTTTGGATCCTTTCGGAATTTCGGTGCCTAGGGGTTCGAGATGAAATGATCCCAAAAACTCATGTCATGAAAATCTCCGAATTTCGGTATGGGGATCCATGTAGGAGATCAACAACCCTTGATAGTGTGGATCCAATGGTCCACAGAATTTCAGAACTTTCCCTGAGCTCTGACCGCTCACCATGCGTCTCCA
>SNQJ01S0047429.1:129764-147141 GCA_010110895.2 Picea sitchensis | reverse complement strand
GGAAATCAGATCTAGTGCTTTCTGAGATAGTTTTATGGCTCAGATTATTTCTTGAGCAGTGGGGCGAATTGAAGAGAAGGAGGGCGTTTTTGAGATACAGATCTAGTCTGTTTGGAGGGGTTACACTTCAGATCTGACCCTGGGACTTCACCTAGTGACTTGCAGTGTCCCGATCTATATTTCTAGAGAGTTTCAGAGCATTTGGAGGCCTCCTTCAGCAGGGCCGGATTATCTAGGTCTTCAATCATCCAGTAGGGCGCACCATTCAGAGGGGGATTTCATATCTACAGATATTGAGAGGGATCTTGGAGATTCGGGCACCTGGGTTATTCTTACCATCACCCTATCTATCAGTTGGCATATTTCTTAGGGTGATTGGACACCTCTGGCAGCAGGGCCGAGTTATTGAGGGTTTCAGCGTTCTATTGGAGCGTGGCATTCTTCAGCTGGAGAGTTTGGCATTCAGATATNNNNTATCTATTGTCTATCTTCTTGGCCATCTGTTGAGCATTCCAAATTGGCATGTTCATTGTAGCAGATTTCTCTATTTTATGAATAAAGAAGATTTGAGATGTTTTGGCTTGTCTATCTTATTCCATATGGTTGAGGTATGTTCCATGGTTATCTCTTTCTATTATTTTCTGCATACCCACATATAAACACATCTAAACAAATAGATCAGCAAACTGTTTGACGAAATACCACAACCAGAAAAAGTTTAAAAAGACACCAAAACAAGAGATGATCCTTGCATAATGGCTTGGGATCATTACACATATTTATTAATCCAAAAGGTAAATGACATTTTTTATCCTGCAGACTTGAGTTTGAAAACACAAACAATACCGTCGAATACAAAGCTCTAGTACAAGGGCTAAAAAAAGCCATGGACTTGAAAGTTAAGGAAGTGAAGGTTTTCAGAGATTCTGAAATCATCGTTAGACAAGTAAGGAATACTATATATTACAATTCTCCACACCTGAAGAATTACCAACATGAACTGCACAGGCTAATAGAACATTTTGAAGCTTTCAACATTACAGTGATTCCCAAAGAAAAGAACATTCTTGTTGATTCTCTGGCCACCGCTGCTTCAAGGTTATCACCTCTAGAAGATTATGAAGCCTCTCGATTCACCGTAGAACTTCTCTACAAACCCTTGGTACCCAAAAATATTTCTAATTGGAATTTTTTTGAATGAGATGACCAGATTATAAACGTTTTGACCAATCAGGACAATTTTAAGGACTTGGCTATTGACGACGAAATATTTTAGGAACAATCTACAGGAACCAATCCTCAGACAAATCAATCGACTGACAAATCAAAGTATCACATGATACCGAAGGAAATAGATGATTTAGAAAACCTTTTTTATCTAAGGGAAAGATTTAAGGGGTCAAAAAATGCGAAAACCAGTAGTTCCTGTCCAATGCATGAAACTGTAAATCTCGGAACCCCAGAAAACCAAAAAACATAAACCTCGGTAAGACAATATCTAAAGAGGAAAGAAAGGCCTATCTCAAACTTTTCAGACAATATCAATATGTCTTTACATGGTCCTACCGAGATCTGAAAACTTATGATACATGTATCATTCAACACACTATCCCTTTAAAGCCTGAAGTAAAACCCTTCCAAAAGAAGCTCTAGAAATACCACCCATCCCTGAATCCCCTCATGTGTCAGGAGTTAAAGAAATTGTTAGATGCCAAAATTATATTCCAAGTTAGACACTCTACATGGGTTGAAAATTTGGTTCATGTAAGGAAAAAAGTCTGGGGAGATCTGCCTATGCGTAGATTTTAGAAACCTCAACAGATCTTCAGAAAAGGACAAATACCTAGTCTTACCGATGGAGCAAATCTTGCAGATCCTGTCTGGCTCTGAGATTTTATCCTTGCTGGATGGTTTCTTAGGTTACAACCAAGTTCTAGTTTCAGAAGAAGACCGCTTGAAAACTACCTTCCAAACCAAGTGGGGAACCTTCGCTTACAAATGCATGCCTTTCGGTTTAATCAATGCAAGAGAGACCTTCCAGAGGGCCATGGATGTATCATTTCAGGGACTAATCAACAAGTGTGTAGTAGTCTACCTGGACGACATGACTGTGTATTCAAAGAACAAAGAAAATCACATCCAACATTAAACCTAGATTTTTGAAAGGTGTAGGAAATACGACATATCCTTAAACCCTAAGAAAACTATTTTCGGTGTCGAGGAAGGTAAGTTATTAGGCCACATTATATCTCAAGTAGGCATTCACATAGACCTGAAAAGAATTAAGGCTATAGCTCAACTTCCATTACCTCACAACAAAAAGGCTATGCAATCGTTCTTCGGGAAAATCAATTTTGTGAGGAAATTCACCCTCGATTTCACGGAAACTATCAAACCCCTACAAAACATTATTCATAAAGATGTTGAGTTTAAGTGGGATGATAAATGAAAGAAGTCTTTTAGTAGTATTAAGACTGTAATATCTCAGGCTCCAGTGTTGCAAAGCCCCAACTTGAACAAATATTTCTCCCTTTATAATTACGCCTTCGACCAATCGTTAGCCGCAGTATTAACTCAAAAGGATGATGACAACAATGAGGCCCCGATGTCATTCATGAGCACTAATATCCAAGGTGCCGAACTAAATTATCCTACTATAAAAAAGAAGGCTGATGCAGTTTACAAGGCAGTGAAACATTTCAGATCTTACATCCTCAAGAACCATACCAAGGTAATCGTGCCCCAACCCACAGTCTGATCCCTATTTACTCAATGGAAAATGGGGGAAAGAAGAGGGAATTGGATGGAATTAATCTAAGAATTTGATCTAGATATAAACCCTGTTAAATTGGTTAAAGGACAAGGGTTATGCAAACTGGCATCTCAAGCCCAGGAACAAGTAAATGACGACCCTGGATGGGAGAATGAATTGACATTATGGTGTGGTGAAGCTTCATACGTCTCCCTGGGGCAAGAGTCATGGTACGAGAAACTGACTTATCTCCTGCATCATGGGACTTGCCCATAAAACCTAAACCCTAGGGAAAGGAGAGCTCTCAGATTAAAATCCTCACAATATCACCTCATAAATTCAATACCTTTTTGGGTTAATTATGATGGGGTAATTTTAAGATCTCTCAAACAAGAAGATGTAGACAGTTCTAAAAGAGCTCCATGATGGTCCTACCAATGGACATTTCACAGGAAACACCACTTCTCATAAGATATTAAGAGCTAGTTATTATTGGCCTACTTTGTTCAAAGATGCTCACACATATTCTAGAAACTGTAAGACTTGTCAAATAAGTGTTGGAAGGGAGAAGAGGGAAGTTGTCCCACTCCAACTGATGGACGTTTCTAGACGTTTTGAGCAATGGGGGTTAGATATTATAGGAGAAATTAAACCAAGTTCTTCAAAACAAAACAAATACATACTTACTACCACCGATTATTTCACAAAATGGGCAGAGGCCATCCCTCTGACTCATGTAAATGAGAAGGCGGTAATCCAATTCATAGAACAACATCTAATCACAAGGTTCGGTGTCCCTTCTTTCCTTGTTTTGGATAATGCATCTTACTTTTCTTCCACCCTATTAACAGAGTTTTCTCAAGAAAAAGGAATCATAATTAGATACTCTGCGAATTATTATCCACAGGGAAACGGAGTGGCAAAATCAACTAATAAGAACCTAGTGAGGATATTGAATAAAATGGTTGCAGACAAACAGATGAATTGGCATAATCTACTCCATAATGATTTATGTGCATATAGAGTTACACCCAAGGAAACTATAGGTAATTCCCCATACTTTTTAGTATACAAACAGGAAGCCATTCTCCCAAACGAGCTATATCTTCCATCTCTTCAACTTGCTCAAGATTCGAGAGCGCAGCCCTCATCAATATTACAACAAATAATTGACACCCTACTCATGCTAAAAGAATAAAGGGAGAAATCTCAATCAAAGTTCATAGCCCACCAGCAGATAGTTAAAAGGTGGTTTGATAAGCATAAGGATAAAGAGAAGAATTTTGAAGTAGGAGACTTAGTCCTAAAGTGGGACAAAGCAAATGAGCCTAAAGGAAAACATTCTAAGTTTCAGAATCTATGGCTCATACTGACTATAGAATCTGAGAGGGGAACCTGGTTCTCTCCCAGTGAATGGCCAAGCCCTAAAACAATATTTTCATTAGAAAAAAAAAATGTGTTTATTTTAGATGTGTCGATGAAACTTTTTTGCATTTGTACATTTTTTGTTTTATATTTTGTGATTGTGCTTCTGAGCTTTTGAAAGATTTTGTTTAGAAATACAACAGTTGACCTCAAATAATGTGACATAGTGAACTCTGTTCCTAACTCATCGCTCACATACAAACAAAAGAAACATTGAAGAACCTGCAGTTGTTTCAAAAGGATTCTCTATCTAGCATGCGCTAATGAGCAACTTTAGAGAAATGCAGAAGTGTCTTCTTAGTGTTCTTGTAAAACCTTAAGGAAAATATGGTAGAAAGGACTACATGCACCTCAGAGACAGAGCTAGTGATTTTCACCTTAACCATCTCATTTATTTTGCAAGTAACAGACGTCCTCCTCTTCTGCTCGCTCAGGGAATTATGCCGAAATAAAATTCAACTATATCAAATCATCACACATTAGGAGAGGGTAGGCATATATCTCCACCGGGGCTATGGACGCTCTTTGGCAGCGGACCAAGGTCTATGATGCCGGGGCGACTCTATTGGGGCTATGGACGCTAGCTGGCAGTGGAGCAACATCGTAGAAAATGAATAAGGGGAAATAAAAGGCATAGTGCCAGTGAATCCTTTACTAGACTCTTGTCAAAAGGGGGGCGTGAGTCAAGGTTACAGGAAGAGAAGGCGGAATAAAGGTTAAAAAACCCCACAGGTAGGCCCAGATGCATCAACCAGGGAAATTTCGAATGCAAGGGTAAAAGAATCTTTGATGAAAACCAATTAAGGTCCTAATCATATTTTCGCATCATCCAATCCCGAAGAGGGAACATAGTTTCTACTTTCTCCCAGTAAGTCACCATTTGTTGAGCACTCAACACACCCTAAAAATCCTATGTCATTTTTTCACTTTTTGGGTACCACTTGATCTTTGCACTATCTAATTCGATTTTCTTTTGAGGAGTGTTTTGTCTTTTCTTGTTCTCTTGACTCTCATTTTCTATTCAATGTTTGTTTAAACTTTATAAAACCCCATGAATTAAAAAATAAAAGGATCAACACTTAAAGAATCAATAGCCAAAACACTTCACCCGACGCGCTCAAGATTTGGCATCGGAAGGAATTGAGAGGTGAAAAGGAATCACTCAGAAAACCTCAGTTTCCAAGCACCGATCTTCACCAGTTTCGGTGAAAGGAAGTTTTGTTTCACGAAAAGTATCACATACAGACATCGTCGATAGACGATCCCCTTCAGCATCGGTAAAAGGAAAAGAAAGTAAATGTCAAAGAAGAAAGAAACGATATCACCGATAGCCGATACCCGACGCGCTTGTCAAAATCGGAGAAGATCAAATCGCGACGAAAATTCTGACCATGCTAAAATGTTTTCCCAGATCACCAATTCCCGATGCTCTTAGGCATCGGGAATTTTTTGAGGAAGCTAAACTGAAGGAAAACATGTGATAGGTATCGTCGATCGCTGATCCTGGGTACTTTTCGGCATCGACACTTTAAGATATGTTTTAAACCTAATGAATTAATAAAAACCCCGACTACAATTAATACACACATATTAAGCCACCTGTCTTCAATGCCACGTGTCTTTTCTAGACTGGAAAATCGTATGGTCTAGTTTTACCCTGAGTCATTCTTGGTTCCCTAGGTCCAAGTCACACCTCCGAGTCGGTTTCTCCATGTCATCGTTGTATGATGAGATCGATCGGCGTCATAGATTTTGCAAGGGACATAGACGAAAATATTCATCGTGCATCCCCGATCCCCAATCCACCCACTGAGAAAGCAACATGATAGGACGTTTTAGAGATAGATACGATTAGATTCGGAGAATTTAAAGGGTTAATCAATACCAAATATCGCATTAGTTGTTAATTCGTGTGCGAATCAAAACATTCGTTTGAAATTACCAATAGACCACATCACCCTCCGTGCCTTCGTTGTCAACCCACAATGAATTTAAGTTACAGATATTCGGCAGCAGATTTGTTTGAATTTCACTCATCACCCAAATCAAATGGTTGATACAACACGGTAAGTTCTTCTCTAGTTTAAATTCTCTTGATCCATTGTAAACAAAATCATTATGCGCGCAAAGAAGTTTCAGAGCATTCAGAGAAAGTGAGACAAGCAATTTGAAAGCTGTAGAGTTCCCATGAGTATCAAATAACTAGGTTTAGCGAACTTTACAGGCATGTATCCAAGTCTGTAATTTTATGTCACTATGATTTTTATATTTGTTATCCAGTAATGTTCTTTGCATAGTATCTAAGCTTCAATTTTTCAGTTGCAGGAAAAATTCCACCAAGGAAGCCGAACACTAGATGATCATTGAGGGCGAAGAAGCTGAAGGAGACAAAAGTAGGTGAAGGTTCCTCTCCAGGGGTAGAAAAACAATTGGAATACACTCTAAGGCTAGAGCCAGTAATTAAGACATATACAAAGAAGGTTTTCATTCAACCGTCGGCCTTTGGAGACACAGAGGAAAACACAGGGACCAATACAGCACTCCCACATTAGGGAGAACTCTTCAAAAAGATCAGCCGAGAGGAATTCCTGGAGTACATCCCACACAGTGACCCAGATGTGAGAGCACTCGACAACCAGGTATTCACTAATATCCGATGGTTGTACCTGCACATGGTAGAAAGAAGAACCCCTGTGTTTCCCTGTATATAACTTTTTCAGTGGCTCATCGACCACACAGACACACATAAGTGTTTAATCAATGACGACAATGGTGGATGTGTCGGGGTATTACTTTCGTAGAGGTCCAGAAGTATTACAAGCTAAGAGACCCTAAAGAGCGACTAAACATATATTTTGTCATAAAATTATACAAGTGCCATGAAACCAAACGGCTAATGGCCTCATGGTGGAGAGAAGACAAGAAATACACCAACCGGACCTCTAGCTGGTACCAAACGGCCAACTTAAGGGAGCCATGTATCTACCTAATGGCTCTCATCTACAGATTGTATGGGGAGAAAGATTTCTCTATATTTTCAGAGGCATGGATGCCTCTGTCTTACACAGTGGCCATTTCTGGGAGCGGCTTCAACTAGGGAGCCATCATTTCTAAGAAACTAATCATTTTCATACAACAGGCTCATACGCCGAAGGAAGGAGAGACACCAGCCTTCTACATGGCTTCTTACTTACTGGATGTCATATGTGCCAGAAATGTTTTCATTGGAATGAACCCGAGTTGGCACATCGCGGAGCTCCCGGTCCACATATATTTTAGCATCTTATGGGAGAATAGGTACAAAAAATCCCACTTCCTCATCTCCGATGAATTCATCACATGTATTTATTTTATTCTTTTCAAGAAAGAATGCCTGAGACTATCAGCTATGGCCAAAAATATGATATCAAAGGTTGGCCACCAGTATTTGGACAAGCGCGATACCTACATCAGATTGTTCAGGGCCACCGGAGCACCTCATCTCCTTCCCACGCATGTCCCTGATCAGCTTGTAGTGGGGGAGATATGCTACCAGACCATCCTGCAAGGTTACAACACTACCCGGGTCAAGGACAAGAAAAGGACGTTCATACCTTATGGCTTCCATGTATGCTTCTACATGGTGAAGGACACCGCTCAAGCCAAGCAAGAAGGAATGAGACAATTGGAGTTCAGATTCCACACTATCTGATTCTACAAACACGACCCAAAGGGTATGGTCTTGAAACATGCCTCGCAAGTGTCATCCTATTGGCCATACGCCCACGAAAAATTTGAAGATGAAGTATTCACAGAAAATACCAAGGACCGGGACGAAGTGGTGGCAAGTATGGTCGACCCCAATAAGACCAGGTTCAAATCCATGAGCCTATAAGAACAGGAGAAAATCCTAGAACAATCCTCTCAAGGATCCCTCAGGACCAAAGAAGAAATGATAGCGGCCGAAGCAGCAGAAGCCCCCCTGGTAGCCCTGGTGTAAGATAGAATTTTCCTCATGAATCAAGACATGCAGGTGAGGAGGTTACTCATGATAGAACAGGCACAGTGGATAATTGATCATCTGCAAGATGATATGGACCTCATAGGTATGATAAGGTTCCCTAACGACAACCCAGATGAAAGTGATATAGGCCCAAGCGGCCCTGAACTGATAGACGTTGATGAAATTGTCAGGTTTGACGACCCTAAAATCACAACGTCACAGGCTGGATCGTCGGTGGGTGTTTCAGCTTAGCTGGAGACAGTCGGGGTATCAGTGGGAACAAGTGCACCAGACCCCCTCCTTGAATTAATAAAAATCTATGATGATGATGACAGCCCATAGGTATCCCTTATGTCCCCTGTACGCATTGAAGAGGAAAAGGAGCCAGAAAAGACATATTCCCTATCTCTCGATGCTCAAATTCATAGGGCTTCCATGGAACAAACAAGAAGTCGAGAGTGACTTAGACACTGAGCTGTCTAATGCAAAGGAGACCCAAGCGGACAGTCTAAAGGATGAGCTAGGGTTGATCAAGCAAAAGGAAGAAGCTCCACAGTAGGAAATAGACGCTTCAACGGTCGATGATCAAGTAAGTATCAATCCTACCCCTAATCCCTCAATTTCAATCAGTACGCAACTCCCCATTAAACGGCAAATAGAAGTCATTCCTTCAGAACAGAGGNCAATAACCCATCTTGAACAAGTATATACCATCGAGAGTCTGGGGAATACACTCACTTGGGGATATCAGCAAATCCCTAAACCCATGGATGAAGTAGTTGACATACACGCCATCACTTATGACCGGAAAAGAAAAGCTATCATACAGAGAACCACCAAGAAGAGGAGGATCACTCTAGATCTCTCTATCCTCATCACCATCGAGGAAATTTTGATAAATACATAGCATGCCAAAACATATGAACTTATCGGCGTAGGAATGGCAACCTCAGATGCGAACTTGGACAGAGAAAAAAGGATGAATACCAATTGGTCTCTGCTCTGAAAAAGTTAGAACATCTGCGTCATTTGGGAAATTATTGCCAGGATACCACACAAGATGCGGTATTCCTGAGGAATGAGTTCCAAGAAAACTATAATAAATTTGTAAACGAGCGACATATGTTGACTACAAGAGTAGTCGAGTACCAAGAAGACACACTCATGGTGCTGGAAACATGTAAAGATATGGAAAGGAGGTATGAGAAAGAACACCAAGCCGTGGAAAGGATCGACTACGTCAGCGTCGTTCAGAAGGGTCGAGATGCCGAAGAGCATGGCCTTCAGGTACTCAAAGATAGTAGCATCGACCGCATAAAGAAATTGGCTGAGTACTGGGTGAGAATGGCTGAAGAGCCTCATCGAGAGATCCAAGAAAACTAGGTTGAGTGAGAAAATAATTTGACCAATGTCAACCAAGCAATGAGAGACATCGGTCTTCCAGAATTTGACACACCTGATGACTTTGTCGACTTGTGCGACATCATCAAATTACAAACCGAACAAGACTCATCATAGGCTGCGGAGATAACAAAGGTGTCGAACATGGCGCCAGGACAAGTGCAGTTGTTCACAGAGCACCCGATCAAGGCTTGGACAGTGCTACAACAGTTAAGTGCCAAAATAGTCAAATATTGGGCACATGTAGTAGAGATCAAGGAGACACTTTCAACCCCAATGGATCAGCACAGATTTCCATACGCTAACACATGCGAGGATATTTTTTTCCAGTGGTCAGAGTATGAGAAGATTCACCCACTTAAGTGATATCCTAAGATGACTCTTTGAAAGACTGATAGAAGAATGTGCCATCTGGAAAGTTTTGTTTCACTTAGTTTCACTTTAATATTTATTTTTAGTTAATAGTATGTTATAAATAGGAGGATCGACCTATTACCAAGGGTAGATGGTTGTTGTAAAGACCCTCACTTTTTGTTTTGTTAAGAACTATTTCGGAGCTACCTTTAATTGAGAAGTCCTTTTGGGACCAGAGACAAGTTCATGTTTTTCATCAAATGCGTGTATGATTGGATGTGGAGAAGAATTATTTCTTATTTCATCTCATGAATGGATGTTGTAATGAGTAAGAACTACTAAATTTGTTGATAAGTTATCTGATTCAATTTTTTTACAGTTCTTGTCTTTGATGATGAAAATAAATCGTTGCGTTATTATGTGATAGATGATTAGAGTTGAGTGAATTATTTTACTTGCCATCGTTTATCTCATGTATGTTTTCTTCTGATAAATTGTATCTCAATCAGTAATTGGAATACTCACACAGTTAACGTATTAGTACTAGGCCTGTGGTAGACGATCATTGTTTGCATGCCACAGTGAAATGGTTATCCCAAGCTCAGCCTCTTCTCCAATAGTTAAGTTTGTTCCCACTTTTTCACTTAGTTGGTTTATACCGGAATTATTTTATATCTATCCCACCTAAGAGAAAACACAAAAAGAGAACATCCGACCTCGAGGAGAAATCCTTCACAAGAAAACGTAAAGCCCATCGATTATTTTGGTCGGATCGCAGCATCTGGAGAACCATTCCACTATTAAATGTTGCAGAGTCTAATTGGGCCTCGGTGGTGGGTTTGGTTCCTGTTGTTGAGTTAAAGGGATTTAGGATCCCTCAATAAGTTCCTTGGTTTCCTTTTTCTCACAGAAAGTTTCCCACCAATATTTTACATGGGGAATGACTTTGAGGAGCGCAAAAGTAATATTTTCTCTATTTGAAAAGTTATGGACAGAAAACTACCCTTATAGTAGATTCAACCACTTGTCTACAACATCTGCGTCTATCTGAACTTCAAATATAGGAATATCAAAGTTGATTTGTACCTTGAATTGGGCGACGCCTCCGCTCGAGGATGTTGCGTCACCTATTGGTATCCGCCGAAGGATTTGCACGAAACTATCCATCATCTCGTTCCTCTATTGCATGAGGGCTTCCTCAAGCAACATTTTGAAAGGATATCCTAAGCCATCATCTTTATTTTCTCCTTCCATGAGACGTTGCTTGGGGGTGTGAGAGATTTTTTCCTCAAGAGAAACAAGCTCGAGACCCAATTCTTTTTACCCTGACCTCGTTGGGGACATGCATTAAGACGACAATAACTAGACCACTCTAATACCACTGATCTGGATTTTATGAGCAGAATGAAATGAATACAGATTATTAAAATATGCTTAAAAAAAAATAACAGAGATACAATAAAATCGGTTTTCTATTCAATAAGGAAATAAGATGAAATGTAAAATGCAATGGAAAACAAGCTTGTTGTAATGGTGGTGGCTTATCTATGAGAAGAAATGTGACGGTTGTGCTCATTCGCAAGAAGATGGTTACAATGAGGCTCTGAAGGCCTTTTACAATAAACAGGAATGTCAAAAACCCTAGACATCAAAAAACCTAACCCTAGGAGATGAAGTGCCAAAAGTCACGTGGGACCCTTTTGGGTAAGTTAGTACATCAACTTCCCGGGGTCGTAACTTTTGCATACGATCTTTGTTTTAGGCGCACGATAGCTCGTTGGAAATTTATAACCGAGAAGAAAAAAAATTGGCTGGCCCAAGTAGTGCCTTCAGCAATCACCTGGGCCCCAAAGCCCCAAAAAACTATCTTTTAGGGCCTCAAAATGGCCCCGGAAGTTTGGAACCCGGAAAACTGTCGAAAAACAGCCAAGGTGGAAAATTGTTTTTCGAGTCAGTGGAATAGGTGGGTGGCCACCGATATCCACCTTGATAAACCATTATTCCATTGCAAGTATACATTCTTGTACCTATTACTCCCCTTGTGTCACCATTACCATCCTCACCCTGATTTTCCGGTTCACCTCTAATTATGCGATCGATGCTCCTGCATCAACAAGTTTATCACGAAAAAGAAATTCAATCCAGGTCATTGGGCTCTCTTTTTTAACTCCAAATTCAATCATTTTAAGTGGAATATCACCACACGCTAGTTAGGCCCATATGAAATTGTTAATGTTTTTTTATAAGGGTTCAGTGAGAATCAAGACCATTGATGGGGAAGGAATTCATTTCTTGGTTAATGGGCATAGGTTAAGATTGTGTCAACAACTTGTCACCCAAGAGGAATTTGTTCAACATGTTTTACAACAATCTGGGATTGAGGTGGTAATATTGTAGGATCCCCAACTTGCTATAAACTCAGTTTGATTTCTTTCCTTCCTCGTAAAAAAATTAGAAAATGAAAAAATAATAAAAATTAATTTAAAAAAAAAATAAAGATAAAAATAATGTTCAACTTTGAAAACCAATCATTTGGCGTAGTTGAATGGGATTTTTCTTGAAAACTAGGTAATTACTAGAAAATTTTCCTTAGGTTCTTTTGAAATAAAAAGGAGATTGTTAGTTGAAAGATAAACAAGTTGGTTTGTTTCAAAAAGAGGAAGTTTTTTGCTCCTATAGAAGATTTTTCTGGTAACTGTTTCAACAAAATGTGGTCTAGTTCCTTAGATAACTTTCTCATTATAGATATTGAAGGAACCGTCTTTGTTATTATTGTTATCGCAATTAGTATCCATCTCATTTTTTTGTTAATTTTCCTGTGACAAGAGTTCTTGCATCAAAATTCTGACAGCAATGTCCGAGTGAAATAAAATTCATACCTTTCAAATAAGCATAGGGCCTTCCAATCCTTCCAATTTTTTAACACTTCAAGGATATACTTGTTCATCACTTCTAGAATCCACTTATTCATGTATTTCATGGTCCTATGTTCCACAAATACAACATTCCATAACAAATTAACTCCTTTTTGCAACACGAAATCGAATATGTTAGAATAAATGTATTTTTTTATTATCTTCCGTGGTTATTTTCCAGCATCTGTGTGTAGGATTCATATTTTAGTGATCATCATTTATAATCGATTTAATTTTTCTATTAAATCAATATTAGAGTTTTTTTTTTTTTTCAAAGCTCTACTTACTTTCAGCATGTGTACTTTTGTCTGGTTATGTTCAAAACTCCATGTTTCATTCCCCTTGTTCTTGTCAATACTTCAGCATTCCAAGATGATGATTCTGTAGATGATCAGCCTCATATTTCTCTAGTAGAAGTTGACAAAGTTTACTCATACACTATATTTTATTGATGAAGGAAAAAATTACAACAATAAATATGAGGGCTAAGGGCCAAAATTCTACCTCACGTAGAATTGCAAATGGGTTTAAATTTCCCAAAAACTATAATTAAAAATATTGTTAAGTAGAACTGAGTAAAACTAACCTGGATGCCTCACATAATCATGTGATCATGTAGGTGTCATTTTACATTAATGTTTTATTAAATAAAACATTTATTCACAAAATTTCTATTTTGGATCATAATTTTTAATAATTCCCCCTTTGATCCAAAATTTCTTTGGAGAGAATACCAAGCTCTACTTTGAACTTAGTGAACTTAATTCTTCCAAGAGTCTTAGTGAAAATGTCAGCCAATTGCTCCTCTATTGGATAGTAATTTGGCTTGATGATTTCCCTGATGACAAGATTTCAAAGATAATGGTACTTTGTATCAACACGTTTTTTCTTCGAATGAAAAAATAGATTTTTGGCGAACTTTATCACTAATTGATTGTCAATGAATAAGGGAGTAGCTTCATTGTGAATAACTTTAATATCCTGCAAAAATCTTCACAACCATACTATTTCGCAATCCATTTCCCAAGTTGAGATATATTCATCTTCTGATGTTGAATTTGCAACTGTGGTTTGTTTCTTACAACTCTAGTACACAAAATTTGATCCCGTGCTCATTAAATATCTCGAGGTAGATGCATTATCATCAACATATCTAGTAAAATATGCATCGCAGTAGCCAACATGTCTAAAAAATGTATTCCTTTTATACTCAAGTCCAATTTTTTTTTTCCTTGAAGATATTGAAGTACCTTTTTCACTGCATTCCAATGATTTTCTCTCGGTTCCTGCATATACCTGGAAAGGACGTTGACTACAAAAGATAATTTTGGAAGTTTTTCTCCATGGGGGTGATGGCTAGTTTGCAATCCTCCATTCCAAACTTATTTAATAATTCATAAACATATTTAGTTTTGGAAATAAAAATTGTTCTTTCTCACTACATTACTTCACCTCCACAATATAGTAGTGAAGTAATCCCAAATCTGTCATTTCAAAACCTGTTAGAATTTCTTTCTTTACTTGAGAAATATGATCATTGTTAATAACTGTTATGAGAAAATCATCAACATACATTACCAAAATGATCAAATTGTTTCCTTGAACTTGAACATACAAAGCGTCATCTCACTCACTTCAAAGAAAACCAACTTTATGTAGATAGACAAACATTTTAGCATACCAAGCTCTAGGTGCTTGATTTAACCCATACAATGACTTAACCAATTTACAAACTTTATTTCCTTGTTCTAAAACTTAAAAACCGGTGGGTTTATTCATATATACATCCTCTTGTAGATATTCATTTAGAAAGGCACTTTTCACATCCATTTTGTGTAGCCAAAGCTAGCACGACCCTGATAGTGTTCCAATTGGCTGTTGGAGCGAAGGATTCTTCGTAATCAATACCTTCTTTCTAAGAAAACCCCTTTGTGACCAATCTAACCTTGTGCTTATCAATTTCACCATTTTCCTTATATTTTATCATGTAAACCCACTTACAGCCAATGGGTTTTACATCCTTTGGACACTCAACAAATTTCCAAGTCTGATTTTTTATTACTACATTGTATTCACATAGCATTTCCTTCCTCCATTCATCATATTCTACTACCTCTGCAATAGTGGATGGATTAATAGCATTAAGAGAATAATTAATACAACCCAAATTTTGTTGACTCCTTATACTTGTTTTATGTTTTTTAGCAGACCTAACTTCCTTAAGCACTTGAGTTTCCCACTTTGGAGTCTCTTATGCAACTTGAAGTGGTGATAGGGTACCATCCAAAGAACCATTATAAATGTTAACATGAGTTGAATCTTCTAAGTTACCTTATGAAGAATTTTTTGACTCTTCACCTTCCAACTATTTGTTTGATGTCCAATCCATTCCAAACCATTTATCATCCTTTGATTTATTTATGGATTGCAACCTTTGTTGTTCCTTAGTCACTTTTTTCTCTAATTGACTAAGTTTTTTCTCAATTTCTTCTACACTTATCCTTTATGTTTAATAAAAAAAAAAATCCCTGCTGACAACAAATTTTTTGCATGATAAAAGTCGATAGCCCTTTTTCTGTTCAAAATACCCGACTAGAATGTATTTCATACTCTTATAATCTAATTTTGTTCATTTTTATTTTGAAATAAGTGCATAACAAATTGTTCCAAAAACTCTAAGATGTTTAATCATGGGATTGAATCTATACAATGCTTCATAAGGAGTAATACCATATAAAGATGAAGAAGGAGACCAATTTCTCAAGTAAACTATTGTATACATAGCCTCACCACAATAACTTGAACTTAACCCTTTGAAGAACAACATTGATATAGCCATGCCCAATAATGTTTGATTCATTTGTTTAGTGACTCCATTTTGGTATGGATTAAAAGAGTTAGTAAATTGCCTCCTAATTCTTTTTTCATGATAGTATGCATGGAATTCACTAGAAGTGAATTCTCCTCCATTATCCATACGCAAAGTGGCAATTTTCTCCCCGGTTGCAGTTTCAACCAAATTCTGAAATGATTGAATTTGTTTTAATGCCTATGATTTTTCCTTTAAAAAATACACCCAAACCATCATGTTGAAGTTATCAATAAATAGAAAAAAAATACTTTCTTCTGCCAAGTGAAGTGTCTAGAGAATAATTTCGATGTATTCTATTGTTGAGCTAGGGAAATGAAGGATTTCCTATATCTTTGGAAGTTTTTTAGACCTTTGTCACCAAGTGATCCAAGTCCTCCTTCAACACCAAAATATGGAGGGATGGGATAGAAGGAATAGGATCTAAGATTTTATTTGGGAGAGGATGATGGAAAAGAGACTAGATGGGGGGGAGGAGATTCTAGGGAAACCGAAGGTCAGGTGGGAAGGGGGGTGTATTCGAATGGGGGTCAATTTAAAATTTTTTTTCAAGAGGGATTAGGGGATAGAAAGAGGCATCAAAAGACCAAAGAGGTTGGAGAGAAATTTGATACTAGGCCTTGGTTTCAAGATTGAAAAAGGATCCCCAAAATACCCAAAACTACAACCCCAAATTAGATAAAGGATCAATGAGAGAAGATGGAGGATTTGACTTACCCGAAATGTCCTTAGGTGTAATTGGAGGTGCCTATGACTTGCTCATTCTAGGATGGTTATAATCCTCAATAGTTGTTTTTGGGGATGGAGCAAGTGGGGACTAGGTAGAGATTACAAATTTAATTGAGGTTTGTGCTACTTCTCCCCACTATCCTTCTGAATCCAAATTCAACTCTTGACTAGACTAAAGCACTCCTTGGTGAGATGACCATAGTTATGGAACCTCCCACAGTGGAATGAAATTCCTTTATAGTCAAGTTCTTGATGAAAGAACTCATTTTTATATCTATGAATTGTGATAGAGTTTGTGAGACCCCCAAACAAACTTAACCCTACCAGGATACGATACATCCCTATATATCTTGTAGATTGATATGAGAAGTATACTTCATAATGCATTCTCTATTTCTCAAACCACATCCCTTCAGACCACAAGATGAGAGGAAACCCTGGAAAACGGTGTTAACTTTCTAATCCTGACACCTAGGTAAGTTGCTTACTAGTGATTCCCTTATTGTAAATAAAATTAGTCGCTCAAAAAACAAAATACACTTGATGGAATAATTAACTGAAATAAATAGAGGAAGCAATACTCGAAACCAAATCTATTACAAAATACACAAACATATTATTCCCTTCAAATCATCTTATCATTATAATAATATCAAATCTTACAATGGCTCCCAAACCTGGGAAAATGGTTCAGAGATAAATATAGAAAACTATAGACAACACCTGCAAACCCTAGAAACCCCTCCTTGGTTATACAATCTCGTACAATAAATTTTCCATATATGTGTGCTCATGTCCTCATTGTAGCTCATGTACATATGTGCTTTCCTGCACTGTGGCCTATGTACATAGGCACCCTGACTGGCGTAAGAAGTGCATATAGTTCCACTCTATTGTTACGGCTCTGATCTACTATATCTTCCTGCAGTTGAACCTATTCTCTCTTCTCC
>SNQJ01S0047429.1:101340-122945 GCA_010110895.2 Picea sitchensis | reverse complement strand
GTTTGGAAATCTGTCTGGGGGTGGAAGGTCATCGATTTGGTGAACTTGGTGTCCAATGATGCAGACCCTCTATCTCTCCTAAGGGCTGCGCGACCTCCTGATCAAGATCTTTCACTCTGGAGCCAAAATAACTCTCCCGATTCTGAACTAGAACCTTCAATACCAATCCACAGGTCCTTGTCTGTGGTTTTCCCACGCGAACCAGCATTGGGCGCGAGCCTCCACTCCACGTGATCGCAGGCACAACCATGAGATTATCCCAAAAGGTGCATCACATTTTGTGACCCCGAGGTTTCCGATACCACGATTCCTCGGCTCCTCCAAGTCCCAAAAACCCGATGAGGGATAACAGAGGTTAGCCCCTCCCCTTCCCCAGCTCACGTGACCACACGCCATGACCACGAAGGCGCATTTGACTGCTTCAAATAATGAACACCGAAATCGTGATGACGTAGGATCTATGACACAGATCTCCCCTTGGTCGACGGTTGTGATCACTTCGACGTTTCGCGTTTCGCGACTTCACCCTTCATGAAGTTCGTTCGTTCCTCCTCCCGGTCGCCGAAATGACGAAACACTACTTCACTGCAAATCAATGGCTCTAAGCCTGTTAGATCTGATGGTCCTAATCTTGTCGGGATTTCATGGATCGATGGTCCCGGCTGCTATCCCTTCAAACTCCCGATTTCTGAAACCGTGAAATGCCTCGTCACCACAGATCAACGACTCTCACTCCTCTCCTTGTTCGACGACGTTCTCACTTCTGAACTTTTAGTCTCTCAGACTTAGAAGATTTTCTAAGTCCCCGAAGGTGTCGACCTTCGGTCCTCCTTGGAAATGGATTTCCTGGATCTCGATGAGACTTATCCGAAGTGTTATTCCTCCTGAGATTTGCTTTGTGCAGGCTTCAATTTCCCATGCACTCCTTGCATATAAGGAATCTCGATAACTCAGATCCAAGGGATTTCTCACAAAGAAATTCCTCCCCCGATCTCCTGGCGTTCCTCTTTGGCTCGATGCACACCTTGCAGAGCTTCAAATGAAGAGAAACAATTGAAACTACAAACTAACGTTCACAGTTCCATTCTCCCCTATGGAGATTCATTCAATTGTTCATAAAAAAAAAAATAGAAATGACAGGAAAAATGCAAACACTGTTCACACCCCATGTATTTGGATCAATTTTCCTTCTGTTATATTCACAAGTGCCAAAATGGCTACAAAATACATTCAATTTAAAATCACTGGAAACTGAGATCTCCTGCTAACTCGCAGTTCTCTTACGGCTAACTTTCCTCTGTATTGCAGATAACCCTATATGGGCGTACAAAACCTCTATTTAACTCAGAGGATTTTTTAGTGTTTCCCCTGCCTACTTATCTAATCTAAAATTCATCATACGCTATCTTAGTCCAGTCGCATTTCAGAGCCGTAATGAAAACTCTTGCTCCGCTTGCGATTTTAAAAATGTGCCTTAAACGGTAAATTTCGGCATTGGTTCAAGCATGCCTCAAAAGGTAAATTTCGACGCTAAGTTAAGGCAGATTCAAAATCTCTTGCAATGGCCAGTGTTGAAGTTCTGGAAGAACTCCCACGTGTTGAGTGGTCCTTCCTCTGCACGCTTGCCAACGATGCTCTTGCATCATACTCCCCTTGACAAAAATTCATGGACTTTTGTCCATGAGCTCCTACACTAATTTTCCCAGCTTTTGGATGGTAGCTTCATTTTCCCAACTGGCATCTTTGATTGGGTGTCCCTTCCATTTGACCAAATATTCAAAATAGGTTTTTCTTCTAGTCTTCTTGCCAATCCTCTGATCAATAATTTTCTCCATATGTGGCTTTTCTGCTACAGGCATTTGTTTCTCCCATTGAATCTTTCCTTGATCTTCTGATCCTTCTGTGTCATCTTTCCTATAAGGATACAGGCCTGAAACATTGAATATGGGAAAAATGCCCACACCATCTGGTAGTTCAATCTCATAGGCATTTGCATCAAACATCCTTAAGATCTTACAGGGTCATATCTTCTTCATCTTCAACTTGTTATATGTTCCCCTAGGGAACCTTTCCTTCCTGAGATGTGCCAAAACCTGATCTCCTACTTTGAATTGAAGTTCCCTACGATGTTGATCATCTCTGTACGTGTATTTTTGGTTATAATTACGCAACTATTCTTTGATCTGGCTATGGAGTTTCTACATTTCAGCAGCAAAATCTTTTGCTTGAGCGCTTCTGATCTCACCCTGTTCCAAGTCTCTCAACTCAGACACTCCCCTGGGTTGCATTCCATATAGTATTTGGAATGGACTCCTTCCAGTGCTCATGTTTGGTGAGTTGTTGTAGGCAAATTCTGCTTGTGGCAGAATCTGATCCCACTGATTATGATGCTCAGTGAAAAAACTCCTCAATAAATTTCCCAAAATTTTGTTTACTACCTCAGTCTGCCCATCTATCTGAGGGTGATAAGCTGAGCTGAAGGACAATTTTGTCTTCATCTTCTTCCTCAACTTCCTCCAAAAGTGACCAACAAATTTTGTGTCTCTATCTAAGACAATGCTCCTGGGTAGGCCGTGAAGTCTCACAACTTCTTTGAAGAACAGATTTGCAACATGTGTTGCATCACTAGTCTTATGGCATGGGATGAAATGTGCCATCTTTGAGAATCTATCCACTACCACAAATATGGAATCAAATCCCCTTTGTGTTCTTGGAAATCCCAACACAAAATCCATGCTTATTGCATCCCAAGGCCTCTCTGGTATTGGCAATGGTTGATACAATCTAGTGTTCTGTCTTTTCCCCTTTGCATGTTGGCAGATTCTACATCTGTTCACAAATTTTATCACCTCTGTTCTCATACCTAGCCAATAGTATGAACTGCTCATCTGTGCAAATGTTTTATCATGGCCGAAATGTCCAGCCAATCCTCCACTATGCTTCTCCTTCAGAAGATTGCCCCTCATTGAGCATCTTGGTATGCACAACTGATTCCCTCTGAACAGCGATCCTTCCTGAACCATGTATTCTGTCCACTGACTTCTATCTCCCAACACAGGGTTTGTACATGCTTCATATGCTTCCTTGAAGTTTGTATCATCATAATACATATCCTTAAGGTGTTCAAACCCTAAGGTCTTCACCTAGAATTCCTGCAGAATTAAACATCTCCTGCTTAATGCATCAACAACCTTGTTAACACTCCCAGCAATATGTTTTATAACAAAAGTAAAATTTTGCATAAATTCAACCCATTTCGCATGCCTCTGATTCAGTTTTTCTTGTCTAGTTATGAATTGTAGAGCTTGGTTATCGCTATACAAGACAAATTCTTGCGGGACAAGATAATGCCTCCATTTATTTAAGTATTGAATTATGGCATAAAACTCCTTGTCATACGTGGAGTATTTCCTCTTAGTCTCATTCAACTTATCACTGAAATAGGCAACAGGTATGTTATCCGGACTCAAAACTTCTCTTATTGGAACTCCACTTGCATCACACCTTACCTGAAATGTCTTTTCAAAATTTGGCAAGACCAGAATTGGTCGCTCTGTTTTTTTCTCCTTCAGTATATTGAAGCTCCTTTCGGCCTCCTCTGTCCACTTAAATGACTAGTGCTTCTTCTTTACTGTACCCATCATTGGTGCACAAATTCCACTGAAGTCTCTGATGAACTTCCTATAGAAGCTCACTAATCCATGGAAGCTCCTTACCTTGAACATGCTCCTTGGTGATGGCCATTCTCTGATCGCTTTCACCTTCTTTGGATCCATCTTTAGTTCATTCGAAGAGATCACCAAACCCAAATAAATGAGTTATTTTTTCATGAAAGAGGACTTCTTCAAATTTATCAACAGCTTCTCCTGTTGTAGCCTCCTCATCACTAACGTTACGTGCCTCAAAAGATCCTCTTTAGTCCTGCTAAAGATCAGTATATCGTCCAGATATACAACCATGAATTTGCCAATGAAATCTTTCAGAATTTCATTCATCAGCCTCATAAAAGTGCTCGGTGCATTTGTTAAGCCAAATGGCATAACAAGCCACTCATACAGACCTTTGTTTGTCTTAAAGGTTGCTTTCCATTCATCACCTTCACTCATCCTGATCTGGTGATATCCACTTTTCAAATCTATATTAGAAAAGAAATTTTATCCACTTAAGCAATCCATTAAATCATCCATTCTTGGTAAAGGAAATATGTACCTAATGGTGATCTTGTTGATGGCTCTTGAGTCTGTGCACATTCTCAATCCTCCATCTTTCTTTGGGCTCAACATAGTTGGTACTGCGCATGGACTCAAACTCTCTCTGACCAAACCCTTATCCAGCAACTCTTGGACTTGGTTCCTCACCTCCTCATTCTCTCAAGGTGTCAATCTGTATGCTTCTTTGTTCGGCAGACTTGCTCCTGGTATTGAGTCGATATGATGACTAATACTCCTGATGGGTGGCAATGAGTTTGGCAGCTTATCCACCACTATATCAGTGAAATTATCCAAAAGTTCTTGAACTTCCTCAAGAAAATCATCCATTGATGTACTTGTAAGGATAACTTTGGGTTTCCTTACCACAGCAAACTGCATCTCCTGCTCTTCTTTGACCTCTTTCAGGAGTTCCTTCCCACTCATGAAAAGTATGTTGGTGTTGGCTTCCTCTTTCACTCTCTTCTCCTCTATTGGCAGCAACATATGTGTTCTACCATTCTTCTCCAATTTATATGTATTTTTCCTCCCATCATGAATGACGTTTCTGTCAAACTGGCACGGTCTTCCCAACAGAATATGGCATATGTCCATGGGAATTAAATCACATAGGATTTCATCTTTATAACCTCCTATTTTAATCTCAACCAGGCATTGTTTAGTAATCATTACCTGGTGTCCTTTTTCCAACCATGAGACCTTGTATAGCTTTGGATGTGCAGTTGTCTTTAGCTCCAATTTCTCCACCATCTTTGTGCTTACTAGGTTGTCAGTACTCCCACTGTCAATGCTCACCTTGCATACTTTATCCTTAGTCTTGAAAGTTGTCATGAAGAGACTATTTCTCTGCACTAGATTTTCAATTTCTACCTCTAGTTTTAAGAGAACTTTTTTCAACATCAGGGATGCTCCATCCTCTGCTCCTTCTGCTTCAACATCCCTTTGTTGTGCTTCTGAAATGTGAGCTTCTCCTCCTTCCTTCTTTTTCTTGAGACATCCCCAAGACATGTGTCTTGCCTTTCCATAGGCATAACATCTTATTCCTCCTCTGCCTCTTCCTCTAGAAGAGTTTCTTTCACAATCATGTCTTCCTCTAGAACCTCCTCCTCGTTCCGAGTGATTGTGTGGTTTCTCAGCCTCATCCTTGGACTGGTGTGTTGTGTCACAGTTAAATCCCTTGTTTTTGGTTGGCGCTAGGCTCTTGCCTCTTCCTCATTTGTTTTTCTTTCTGGCCAGATTCTCCTCTGCCTTCAATGCAAACTGATAAGCATCCTTCACGGTCCTCACTGAAATCATGTTGAGTTCATCCTAGATTTCGTGCCTCGGGCCATTTATATCTCTGGCGAATTTTTCTTCATCTCTCTCCCTTTGTCCAATTCTAATGTTCAACCAGTAGAACTCCTCGATGTACTCTTTATTTGTCATCCCTTTCTCTCTCAGGTTCTGTAGATTCCTGAACAGGTTGATCTGATAGTCCTTCGGTATGAACTTAGCCTCCATCTTGGCTACCATTTTTTCCCAACTCTTTATCCTCTGTTTTCCTTTACTTCTCCTCTCAGCCTACAGTTCATCCCACCATAGCACTGCATGCCCTTTTAGGCTGGTGACTGCCTGCTTCACCTTCTTCTCCTCATCGACATATTCATAGTTGAAGTGTTTTCCCATGGATATTATCCAATCTAACAATTCTTCAACATCTACATTTCCCTCATACATGGAAACCTCTATCTTAGCTCTGCCTCCCAACTTGGAAATTGCTCTCAAAAAACGTTCTTCTGCAGCCTCTTCTCCTACATCTTCTTCAACCTCAACCTCTTCACTTTCTACATCACTGACATCTCCAGCGTCAGGTGCTCTTCTCTGTGCTTCTTCCATTGCTTCCATTCTGGCACGAAGTTCTCGCATCTCCCTCCCAACAGGACGGTTGGCTAAAGGTGCCTCTCCTCATCTTCTTGGCAGCATTGTGTTGACTGCTTGTCACACACATAGACTACAACTCTGAGTTCTCTTTCTCTTTATCTTTCGCCTGAAGTCTACAGATGAAGAATAATCAGCTCTAATACCACCTGATGCAGACCCCCTATCTCTCCTAAGGGTTGTGCGACATCCCGGTTAGGATCTTTGACTCTGGAGCCAAAATAGCTCTCCTGGTTCCGAAATGGTACCTTCAATACCAATCCATAGGTCCTTGTCTGTGGTTTTCCCACACGAACCAGTACTGGGCACAAGCTTCCACTCCACGTGGTCGCAGGCATGACCATGGGCTTATCCCAAAAGGTGCGTCGCGTTTCACGACCCTGGGGTTTTCGATACCACGAGTCCTTAGCTCCTCCAAGTCCCAAAAACCCAGTGAGGGATAATGGAGGTTAGACCCTCCCCATCCCCAGCTCATGCGACCACATGCCCGTGACCAAAAGCCTTGCCACAAAGGTGCATCTGACTGCTCCAAATCACGAACACTAAAATCGCGACGATGCAAGATCTACGACCCAGATCTCCCCTTGGCCGACGGTTGCGATCACTTCAGCATTTCACGTTTCGTGACTTCGCCCTTCATGAAGTCCATTTGTTCCTCCTCCTAGTCACTGAAATATCAAAAAACTCCTTCGTTGCAGATCAACGGCTCTAAGCCTCCGAGATCTGACGGTCCTGATCTTGTCAGGATTTTGCAGATTGAGGGTCCCGGCTGCTATCCCTTCGCACTCTCGATTGCCGAAACCACGAAATGCCCCATCGCCATAGATCAACAACTCTCACTCCTCTCCTTGTTCGACAACATTCTCCCTTCCGAGCTTTTAGTCTCTCAGAATTAGAATATTTTCTAAGTCCCCGAAGGTGTCGACCTTTGCCCCTCCTGGGAAATGCATTTCCTGGATCTCGATGAGACTTATCCAAAGTGTTATTCCTCCTCATCTTTTCCTTGTGTAGGCTTCGATTTCCCACGCACTCCGTGCGTCTAAGGAATCTCGATAACTAAGATCCAATGGATTTCTCACAGAGAAATTCCTCCCCTGATCTCTTGGCGTTCCTCTTTGGCTCGATGCACACCTTGTAGAGCTTCAAATGAAGAGAAAAAATTGAAACTACAAACTAACATTCACATTTCCATTCTCCCCTATGGAGATTCATTCACTTGTTCATAAAAAAAAAACAGAAATGACAGGAAAAATGCAAACACTGTTCACACCCCATGTATTTGGATCAATTTTCCTTCTGTTATATTCACAAGTGCCAAAATGGCTACAAAATACATTCAATTTACAATCACTGGAAACTGAGATCTCCTGCTAACTCACAGTTCTCTTACAGCTAACTTCCCTCTATATTGCAGCTAACCCTATATGGGCGTAAAAAATCTCTATTTAACTTAGAGGAATTTTTAGGGTTTCCCTTGCCTACTTATCTAGTCTAAAATTCATCCTATGCTATCTTAGTCCAGTCGCATTCCAGAGCTGTAATGAAAACTTCTGCTCCGCTTGCAATTTTCAAAATGTGCCTCAAAGGGTAAATTTCGGCATTGGTTCAAGCATGCCTCAAAAGGTAAATTCCGGCATTGAGTTAAGGCGGATTCAAAATCTGCTGCAACGGTCAGCGTTGAAGTTCTAGAAGAACTCCCATGTGTTGAGTGGTCCTGCCTCTGTGCGCTTGCCAATTATGCTCTTGCATCATTCAACACTGACCAGAGGCTCGACTAGAATGTGTTGAGAAATCGACTGTCTCGATCTGAGACAATGGTTTGTGGGATTCAAAAATGTACCTGGACTCGTTCAAAGAAGAGCTTGGCAGTGGCCTCTACTGTGATGTTCTTCTTGCAGGCAACCATAATTTACATCTTAGAAAAGAAATAAACAACCACAAAAACACAGTCATTTCCCCACTTGGTGGACAGGAGGCCCGACATGTAGTCCATTGAGCTAGATTCCCATGGCCTGTCAAGAGTAGGAAGAGGGGTGTACAGACCCTATTTCTTAGTGGTCGGTTTGGAAATAGCGCAGGCAATGCAGGACCTGATATACTTGTTGACCACCTGTCGAAGTTCCAGCGAGTAGAAATGTTTCCATAGCATCGCCACTGTCTTTTCGACGCCGAAGTGTCATGCCACCCAACTGTAGCGGGCTTCCCAGATAAGCTTCGCTCACTCACTTGATGGAACACAGATATGGCCCAGACGACACAATAACCCATCTTGAAGATGGAAATTATCGACAACGGTGTTTGCACCCAACATTTGTTAGGTGGTGGCAAAGTCTGAGTCTGTCTTATAGAGTTGGGGCCATCCAGAGGTCTCATGGCCGCAAGATTCTAGCACAGTGGTGCATGTCGCGACTGGCGATCTGCTGAGGCAATCAACGACGCGATTGGTGCTTCATGTTTTATACTTGATTTTGAGGTGGAATTCTTGTAATTATGTGGACCACTTTTGATGGCGATCATTCTGCAATTTTCCTTGTGTTTGCATGAACTACAATGGCTTATGATCAATGTGGATGACTGTCTCCTTCCCAAGAATGTAATGTCTCCACTAGCGGTAGGCTTTCACAATGGCGTACATTTATTTTTCGTAAGTAGGGTACTTACGGAGAACATCTGATACTGTCTCCCTATGATAGGCCACGGGGTGGCCATGCTGAGTGAGATCGACGACCACCGCATATTCTGAAGCATATGTCTCTATCTCAAAGGGTTGTTGCAGGTCTAGTAGTGAAATTATTGGGGTTGAGCACAAGCGCTACTTCAAATCGTTGAACTCTTGTTGTTGGAACCGGCCCCAAGAACATTTCGCCTTACCACCACCCCTAGTTATTTGGCTGAGGGCCCATGCAATATGGGAGAATCCCAATACAAACATGCGGTAGAAATTGTCAAGGCCCAAGAAGCTCTGAAGCTCAGTGAGTGTGGTTGGGGCTAGCCAGTTATGAATGACTTGGATATTGGTTGGATCCACATGTATGCCATTCTTATCAATTATGTATCCCAAGTAATGGACCATGTCCATGTTGACAGAGCATTTTTCCAATTTGGCATATAGATTGTGTTGTCGTAGGGTGTGCAGAACCTGTCGAATATGTTGCAAGTGTTCGGCCCAAGTTTTGTTGTAAATGAGAATTTCATCCAGATACACCACTACAAAATTATTGTTGAATGGTCACAAGATATCGTCCATCATCCTCATGAAAATGGTTGGAGGATTTGTCAAACCAAATGGCATGACCAACCATTCAAAAAGGCCTTCACTTGACTTGAAGGCGGTTTTCCATACATCTGTTTGTTCTATCGGGACTTGGTGGTAGCCAGACTTCAGATCAATCTTACTGACGTATATGGCCTCCATGAGTTGATCAAGGAGGTTGTCGATTTGGGGAATCGGGTACCGATTTCTGACTGTGATTTTATTCAGAGCCCGGTAATCAATGCAGTGTTTCCAGGTTCCATCTTTCTTTTGTACCAGCACGATTGGGCTCCCGCAAGGTGATGAGATGGGATGGATGTGCCCCTTGTTGAGTAGTTCTTAGATCTGTCACTTGATCTCCTCATTCTCTAACAGAGTGCGATGATAGACTGGCCCATTTAGTAGCAGTGCGTCGGGGGTCAGATCAATGGGGTGCTTGACCTGGTAATGCAGAGGTACCCCCGTAGGTGAGGGGAAGATATCTGAGTATTCTTCCATGACATTATCTACTTGCTTCTGCTATGTGGAGAGGTTAGTCACAGAGACCCTCGATGTCATTATGATCTTTCTCTTATTCTAAGAGTGGATCACAAAGAAGAAAAAATTCCCCGTCTGAGAGATGACCTTCCTGCATTGCTTAGCAAAGATCAAGGGAATAGCACTAGGTGGGACTGCCTCAGGTATCCTGTACAATTTCTTGTTCAAACTAATAATAACACTACGAGGCCTAGATTCATATACAGCATGACATTTCCATAAATAAGGTTGTCCCAAAAGAACGTCACAAACTTCGAGAGGAGCAACATCACACAATACCTCGTCTTTGAAGGGATTGATGTCATATGATAGTCAACACTGTTGGCTGACGCGGAGATTGCATCCTTGGTGGAGCCATCCAATGGTGTAAGGTTGTGGGTGCGGTGTTTTCGGTAGGGCCAGCCACTTGACAGCCTCTGTTGAGATGAGGTTCTTCTGGCTACCTCTATCCACGATGAAGTTCAACGGGGTTCCTTTTACCCACATCTGTGAATGGAAGAGGCGTTTTCCTTCTTCTAGCTTGTCTGGTTCACCAAGCTGGAGCTTGGTGGTAGCAACGGTGGCACTGGGTTTCGCGTCAATGATCCCTCTTCCCCTTTCTGGTTCTGACTCAGAGTTTGAACCCGCATCTGATTCATAGGCTTTCACTTCGGCCACCAGCGACTTCTTTGAGCAGCAGTCAATAGTGTTATGCCAAGGGATCCTATGGAAGTCGCACCACTTCCCAGTATCTTTATTTGTCTTTTCGGTGTCCTTCTTTGCTTGCATCTTGGACTAGTTTTCCTAATACTATCCATCTCTTCTATGTCCTTTGTTCTATGGGTTGGGCTTCCCTTTCCTATCTTTTGTTGTGAGGGGTTACCAGGCCCAAATTGCCACGTCTTTTGTTTGAGCTTCTTCTTGATTTTGACAGCATATCGGTAGGCCACGCCCAAGGATGAGATGTCCAAAAATTCCATTTCAGTCCAGATGTATCTATGTAGAGCATCGCGATACTTGAGCACTAAATGTCACTCTGAATCTTTGATACCCATCTTGGTGGGCAAGGTATGAAAGATATTTGTGAAATCTAGCACTGCTTGGTCTCTTTCTTGTCGCGGTGTGGACCATTTGGTATACAAATCGTCATAATTTCCGACAGGGTAGTATTGTTCCTTAATAGCATCCCTGAAGGATTCCTAGGTGGTCATGATTGTAAATAATGAGGGTTTCTCTGTTTCCTTTTGCTCACAGAAAGTTTCCCACCAATATTTGACATGGGGAACGGCTTTGAGGAGCGAAAAGTAATATTTTCTCTATTCGAAAAGTTATGGACAGAAAAATACCCTTCTATTAGATTCAACCACTTGTCTACAACATCTGTGTCTATTTGACCTTAAAATATAGGAATATCAAAGTTTATTTTTACCTTGAAGGGGGTGGTGCCTCCACTCAAAGAAGATGTGTCGCCTGTTGGTAGTCATCGAAGGATTTGCGTGAAACTATCCATCATCTCCTTCCTTTGTTGTGGGAGGGATTCCTCAATCAACAGTTTGAAAGGATCTCTTGTCCCATCATCTTTCTTTTCTCCTGCCATGAGAGGTCTCTTGGGCGTGTGAGAGCTTTTGTCCTCAAGAGAAACAAGCTCAAGACCCAACTCTTTGTATGTTGACCTCGTTGGGGACATGCATTAAGACGACAAGGAGCAGACTGCTCTAATACCACCGATCTAGATTTTATGAGAAGAATGAAATGTATGTAGATTATTAATAGGTGCTTAACACAAAATAACAGAGATACAGTAAAACTGGTTTTTTATTCAATAAGGAAATAAGCTGAAACTGTAAAATGCAGCGGAAACAAGCTTGTTGGAATGGTGGCGGCTTATCTCTGAGAAGAGATGTGACGGTTGCGCTCATTCACAAGAAGATGATTAAAATGAGGCTTTGAAGGAATTTTTACAATAAAAATGAATGTTAAAAACCCTATACATCCAAAAACCTAACCCTAGGAGATGAAGCGCCAAAAGTCATGTGGGCCCCGTCTGGGTAAGTTAGTACATCAACTTCCTGGGGTCGTAACTTTTGCATATGATCTCTATTTTAGGCGTATGATAGCCCGTTGGAAAGGTATCATCGAGGAGAAAAAATTTTGGGGATCAATAATGCCTTTTTATATCATTCACAAGCTCTATCCATAAAAACATTCATTTAGGCCCTCAAAATGGCCCCAAAAGTTAAAATTGCTAAAAATAGTAAATTGCCAAAATTGTCAAAAAACTGTGTTGAGCCAGTTGGAAAAAGTGGGTGGCCACCGATATCCACCTGGATCAGTTGTGCATCCCCTAGGAGGGAAGGGGGGAGGACTGTGTCAAAGTGGTATTAAATCCTAAATTTGTTTTCAAGTAGAGGAGAGTAGAGAGCCACGGAATTGATTTTTGTAGGCAGAGGAGACAGTCTAGCTACATAAAGTAGAGTCATAGCTTGAATTTGCCTGTAGACAGCAAGTGAAGGGAGAAAGAATGTTATTCTTTGTGGATACTATTGCAAGGTTTGCAACAGATGGTAGACAACCAAGTGGGATGAAGGTGAAGAAAGAAAGATGGCTACTGAAGGTCATAAGCGTGGTGGACGAGAAGACTACCCATAGAAGAGAAAAGCGTAAATTGACAAGGATCTCAGTGAAATATGAGCATAAATGGAGAAGATAGCATTAAATATGTAGCATGAGGCAAAGGTACGTTGGAGATAGGAATGGCCTCTGAAAAGCAAAGCCATGTGGCATGCTTGGAATTTGTTGGCCAGAAGGCAGCAACAAGTGTTAAAAAGGCGATTGAGGCATGTTGAAAAACTCAGTGATGAGGGAAAGAGATCTGGCATAGGTCTCATAGGTTTCCAGCTGGGAAATGAGAAGAGATCATTTGATCTCATAAACTACCAGGAGGGTAGAGGAGGAATCCCAATTTTCCAAGTGGACAAGGGAGAAGAGATGAGCTCAGTTGAGATTTCATGTTAGCTAGGGGTGTTGACAGATTGAAAAGGGGAGGAAGAAAGGCCTTATCCATATGAATATTCATGTGTGGTTACAGACCATGTGAATGAATATGATGAGAAGTTAATCAATTTTTTCAGAGAGGAGAAGGATCATAGGAGTATTATGATCATTGGGGGAATTCAAATATTCCTGCGCAACAGCCGAGGAGAGGCTACCATATATGTTGTAGATGCAACAACAGGAGGACAGCGAGTTGAGACTTTCATGGAGGAGAAGGAGAAGATATTGAAGTCTTCCCCAGTAGAAGAGGATCACTCAGTGGGGGATGGAGTTGAAGATGTTGGAGGACTGGTTGAAAAATACAGAACCAGGAGATGGCTGCCAGGAGATAGCCAAGCCAAAGGAAACATGCCAGCATGAAGAGTAGTTGGAGGAAGCTGGAGTGGAACCAACACAAGCAGAAATGGAAGAAGTTATCCTGTCAGAGGAGACAGTTGAGCAGCAGCTCAATTGTGGGCCTGCGCAATTGGAATCTACAACAGAGTGGGAATCAGAGACCACAGAGGATCAAGAAGTTCTGCCCTTTGATGTGTATGAGGAGGAGGAGTTGCAACCAAGTAGACTGCATAAGGAAATCTAGCCAGCATAGCAGCTGGAAGAATCCATAGAGGAGATAAGGGAGTTGATGATGAATTCATAAAAATAAGCTCTCAGCAGGGAGAAGTTGGACAGAGGAAGACCTTCACGAGTAGTGGGGATGCAGCAGAATCAAAAAAGCAGAGGAGCAGGAGGACAGCTCCAAGGGAAAGTTTTGGATCCAGGAGGATTTCAATAGCAAAGCTGGGAAGCTCATGAGCAAGAGCTCATGAATTTTTCACACCAATGGAGTATGATGCAGGAGCTCATGAATTTTTCACACCAGTGGAGTATGATGCAGGAGCATCACTCCACGTCAACACGCGCCATCTGTCTAGCATGTTGGTGCACATTCAAGGAGGGGAGAGGCGTCAGTCCTCTCATTTTACCCTCCAAATTTAGTGTAATTAAAGAAATTAAGTTCTTTCATGCTATAAGAGCGAAGTTGTGCCTTCACACAGAATGTGGATAGAGTCGCCTTAAGTGGTTGATGGTAGGAAGGGTCTAGATCCGATTTGGACTAGATTTTCACTCATTGTAATCTGCCTCAATAGATAGGCATTTTGAATGGTGATTAGACACCACTAGTGTAGCTTGGAGGGAAAGCTTGTCAAGACCCTCTTGTATAAATGTGTGTATCATATGCCTAGTAAAGGTTGTTGAAAATCAAGGTAAAACATTTTAATCCAAAGAGAGGAGGGAAGAGTCGAGACTCAGTTGCAGTCGAGCTCGCATATTGTAATTAACATTCAAATTAATACAAAAGAAGTTGTTTTTCCTGCCTATGAGTTTTCTTTGCATTTATGTGTTAAATGAATTCTATATGTATGTTATGTATGCATATGTTGTAGATGTATGATATATTTCATTTGCAGGGGTAAGGGTAGATTTCACTATCCATTTGAGAATTCGTCGAGTTATTCTGGGTTATTCAAGATAAGCGCAAAGAGTGCAGGATAGAGTGTTGAAACTATGTGAGCCAACACAAGGAGTGTGTATTTGGACTCTACTTTGAGTTCAGAGGGGAACGTGCCAAGAGGGAACACCAGAATAGTTCACATACTCATAATGGAGCCTCAAGGTTATTGAATACCTTGGGTGAGAAAATGTGCAGAGAAGGCACAGAAAGAAGAATTTTCGAAGATTATGTGGAGCTCTGCCACGAGGGCATCGAGCAGGTGCGAATGTGCACAAAGGGTATTATGTTTAGAGTTTTGAAGAGAGGTGTTTCAAAGGAGGACACTCACAGAGTTGTTGAATACTCTGAAGGAAGACTCGTGCAAAGGAGTACACCAGGCCAATACTTAGATAAGTGTTGCGAGAGCCGTCTAAAGACTCAGCACAAGCGTAAGGGGTGCGCCAAAGGTAAAGCAATATCGCCTGACAAGTTAAGGAGGAAAATCATTGTCGAGACCCATCAATCAGGTTCGTAGGAATAATATAGAAGGCTGCAGCCTTTGACACTTAAGTGATTTTCCCAATTTCGGGAGGAATCCAAATCTCAAGTGGAGGAGCCATAGAAGCCGACAGATCAGTTGTAGGAGGATAAATCTAGACTGTTAGATCACAGTCCAGACATTGACAGGAGAACAGGATAGTGAAGTCTCAAAATCTCAAAGCCAAGCAGGATCATCCATCATTAGGAGAGACAGGTGGCGAAAGATCAGAAGGTCTGGGATAAAGCTTTGGGAAAATTTGCGTGGAGCAGAAGAAAAATCATTGAAGTCATGAAGAGCAAAGGAATCCATACCATTGGATCTAGAAGGGGCACATGACAGAGATCCACGAACTTCAGAGGGAGAGACCTTCAGAGGAAAGAGAAGTTGGTGAAGAAAAAACTCTCAAAGCCTAAAGCATTGAAGGTCATTGATCTAAGAAAGTGACAGGGATCATTGATCCTCGCGTCAGTTGTGTTTATTGATTCGGAGTTCGTGGAAAAGGGACGTGCGGTTGTGAAAAAGGTCGAATCCCAGAGTTCGAAACTCCCTTCAAAGTTTAGCCTCGGGTCACAGTCTGAGGTCACATGGGGGAAGGGGCCAAGCATACAGAGCCAACGCATGTTGTTAAAATTTCTTCAGAGGGGCTAAGAAAGATCCTGCGGGATTGATAGAACCTGCACTTTGGAGAAAGAGGGACATGTGAAAGTTGGATTGGGTTCTAGCAGGGACTTGAACATTCGATTCGACTCAAGTGATTGAACGATCCTAGACAGGTAGGTCACAGAGCCCCTAGGAGGGAAGGGGGAAGGTCTACATTAGAAGACTTGAAATCAATGATGCTACTCATTAGCACCATAAAGTTTGGGAACTTATTTAGAGGCCTACTCTCCTTTAATATGCTCCTAGGAGCCTCTACTTTCTCTTGAGCATCCCTAAATGTCAATTCAAACCAATTGGGTCTTATGACAGTACTGGGAGGGGATAATTTCTCCTCCCCGCCCGAAGGTTGACTCCCTGAACTGGAAGTCTCTAAACGTTGTTCTCCCTCCATAACCCTTTTATCCTCATCCTCTACTAATGACATCGGTCCATCCAATATTCCCTTGGACCTATGAACATGCTTTCCCTACAACCTGTATAATTTTCCCTCTCTAAATCCAATGTTCGTTGTTGTGTCATGGATAGATATCTTTGGACATATGAGTACTTTCCCTTTCTTGAACATGATGAAAAAACCCTTGTCCTCAAAAATTGATATTGAGAGAAAAAATTTCTTCAGTTTTGGTATATAAATCACATCTTGGGATTCAAACAAACCACCTGACTCAAGATGAAACCAGATAGTTCCCTCCCCCTTCACTACATACTTGGCATCGTCACCAAGCTCCACATGGGTCCCTAAGTCCTTCTGCATCAGAATATTCAATAACTCTCATGCTTCTTTCATATGATGAGATACACCATTGTCCAAGTACTGAGGACTCCTTGTGTTAGTGTTGGTAGTGAGGTAGGAGACTACTGAGAAATCCTTCTCAAACTTTGTTGAAAACTCATAAGTTGTGAATTTTTTTATGTCATTGTCTGTGTCTTTCCTTGACCCTTATTATTCTTTGGACATTGTGATGCATAGCTCTGATTCTTGTGGCACATGAAGCACTTAATTTTACTCAATTCCTTCTTCCCTGACTGTGAGGTTGACCCCTCACTATTACCCTTGGAACCTTTTCCTTTGTTCTTCTTGGCCTGACTAACCAGCGTCAGGTTCTCCTCTCCATATTATTTCTTGTTGGGTTTATACTCCTCCCAAGTCTCTTCTTGGATACAATCATCCCAAAGCCTCTACCAATTTGAAATATTTTTCTGAGCATGGACTCGCTTGACAAATGGTTCCCATGACTTTGGGAAACCATTCAGTACCACATTTACAAGTTCTACATCATTCACTTTCTCCCAAATAGCTTCAATTTGATCACATACCCGAGTGATCCTCATGAAGTAGCTGCTAATATTGTTATATATAGAGATCTGTACAAATCTGAGTTTATTTCTCAGGTTCATCTTTCTATTCGAGTTATCACTCTAGAATAAACTTACCAAGGCATCAAACATTTCCTTGGTCATATTCTTCTCGGATAAGTGAGGAATCAAATGATCATTCACTACATCCAATATAATCCACTGAGCTTTGATCTACTTCTTCTTGGGAGCTGCCAATGCTTGTGGATTTGTCAGTGAAGGAACTACTTTGTCAACAATCTCCCAAAGATCACATTCCTTCAAAAGAAAAGTGACTCTTTCTTTCCAGGATATGAAGTTGGATGCTACATCCAATTTGTCTTCAAATCTAAGACTTCTTGTTGCCATTTCTTTCATTGATCTTACCTCACTTGAGATCAGTGGCTAAGATTTAATTCATTGATGCTAATAACTTTTGCATTTCATTAAATTAAACTCAATTAATTAATAAAAATGTTTTTCTTTAATAATAATTTTAATTAAACTAAATTACTAAGGTTGAAGGCTTTGGACGAATTCTACACGTCTAGACACTTAGACCTATGCAGAAGCACATGTCTGACACAAATGGACCTAGACTGGTGTAACTTCTAGCCACTCCATTTTTGCATCGAAATCTACTAACCATCTCTTGAGGAAGAGCACCTGCGCTCCCCAGTTCCAGTAGGTATTCAAAATGTAGTTTGCATCAAAGCATGTTCTTAGAATCCAAGCCATCCCTCCTTTAGCCAGCACGAAGATCTTTATCTCATACTCCACCAAAGGGGAAAATGTTTGGCTGGTCCATTTATTAAAATTGTTTGGCGACATCCTTTTTTACTCACGAAATGAACCACAAGGGCCACGCTCTGCATATTAGAGATCTCATGCAATTTACAATTTCCCCTAGAACCAAATGGACACATTCAACCTTCAATTGACACACACCTCCTATGAGACTTCCTCTCCACCATGGTCAGGTTCAACAACAGAGGGGGAGGGGATTCTCTGCACACAACCTCTCATCAAGTCATTAGTAAGGAGGTTTCCCATGAAACCCTTGACTTTGGAATCTTCCAATAATGTCGAATCACAAGGATTGGAGTTGTTCTATTGATTGGAGCACTCCCTCATCATTTGTGGGAGTGCTCCTATCCACCCACACAGAATCATGAAAACCACATTCAACATCAATAGTTGGTGAGTAGACTAGTATTGAGGAATCAACGTCCGGGAAATATTTACCTTCAATAAGCCGTGAGGCATTGGCGTTATGAGAGTAAGTGGGTTATGTCACATCCACCAAATGCTACGATAACTCCCCAAGATCCTTAACGATGGAGCGAAGTACATCTAATTATAATTATAACAATTTAGTAACTTTAATATCTTATAGATAAGATGTGTAAAATAATATAATTTTAATAAACTAAAAGAAGATTAGCATGAGTAATATAAAGAAGCAATTTAGTGACTTTAATTTCTTAATAGATGAGATGTGTAAAAAAAATTAATTTTAATAAAATAAAAAGAGATTGACATTAGTAATATAAATATGAAAGAAAAAAAGTTGACTATAATAATAAAAAAGACACAACATATATTATTGAGTCTACATATATCTTAACCTCGATCGACTAAATACATTTAAAAAACCACTATTTAATTTTTTTTGTGAACACTCTTAATTAAAAAAAAACTGTTTAAATGTTTTGAGATATCTCTTGGTAAATAAATACTATTTAATTTTTTTGTGATCATTCCTAATTATTAATAAATTTAAGATTAGTAACTTCTCCCTATTCTTACGTCCACCACTTTGGGTTTATTAGTAACTTTACAAGCCCCTTTAGGTCCTCCATCTTTGGAGTTTTGAGTCTCATTTCTTGTAATGTCTTCCCCCTAGCCCTCTTATCAACTTTCACTATACGTATCAATTCCATGTGTTGATATTCTCATCTTCTATCACAAAAGGTTATGCTTCTCTCATCACAAGTGAATATAAGATAAATCCATAATAGCTTCCGAAGGCTTATGGGAAACACCATTTCAAGATTGAGCTTGCTTTTGTTAGAATGATTATACATGATTTTCATATTATGTGTTCTTTGTTAGAATGATTATACATGATTTTCATATTATTTGTTCAACATTGATGCGTTAGTGTAGTTAATAAAAAAAATGAATCATCTCTCTTAACAAATCAATAAGCGTAATTATCATTCTTTCTTTTCTACTTACAAAGAGCTTATATTCTAAACTCAATTGTAAAGAACGTTCTAGAAATAACTAAGAACATTTTAGAAATGAAATATAGTGTAATTTTTATGTGAGTATGTGGATGATTAATGTTTTTTTCCGAGGAATGTCTCGTGGGGAAACTCATAGGATGCTTCCCTGCATTGGTGAAGGAATCCATAGTAAACATGTTAATATAGATCAATGTGTCTTATCTAAGGGTGTTCAAATTAGGTACAGGCTAGCATTGTACTAGCTAAATGCCCAGCAACATTGACAACCATTAGTTCATGAGCTAACCCCTTACGCTCCCAAGTAATTCTTATATATCTCCAATAACTTTGTTCAAATTGATCACAACATCTAAGCATAGAGTCGTTATGACCAAATGAGATGGTCACCTTTCTTAATGTATATAGGAAGGATGATAAGAAGTACCTAGAATTAAGGTACCCAAGGGTAATAATTTATATAATGTGACCATAAATCATGGAATATGATACACTTGGTAGTTAGTGGGTAATAAATCATCTCGCTAGGTAGTTAAGGAAATTAATCTAATAATGAGGGGTAGTTGGCATAGATCCCTAGGAATACTCATGAGAAAGTATATATACACATGATTAAACATTGTATTGAGATATGTTGGATGTTGAATATTGTATTGTACAAGCATGGCTTGTGGAGTGATTCCTCCTGAAGTATTTGATGCTGTTACCCACCTTAAGGGTTCTCTATATATTCTTGTGTTATCTATTGTGTGGATGCATTTTGATATTTCTAAAGATAAGAGTTTATTCTCAACTTAAGGGCTTATCTTTCATCTTTTACATATCAAGGTTTACTACAAGTGGTATCAAAGTTCTTCTCGGGCAATAAAAAGGAAGATTTTTTTTTTCTTATGGATTTTCAAGGGAAAAATTGGGTGGCAATATTCAAATCCATTCATCTACATTTATGAGTAGAATAAAATAAATCAAGTACGTATCTGAATTCCTCTCGAAAAAACACCCAATTTCAAAAACAAATCGTCCAAATTGGAGTTCAAGAAGTGAAAATATCATGTATTTAAAATAAATTTATTTTAGGGTTTTTTTGTGACAGCTACACATGCATTCTAGAGAAAATATCATTTAACATGGTTCCCATATTTCTATGAAATCGATACCAATAGTTGCAAATTGTTAGTGGCATTTCATAATTATGGTCATAATAGAGCTTCCAATCAAAAGTGAGACAGTTACGATCATTTCAATTTTTTTTCTTCAAAACCCTAGATGCATAAATGAGCTCCATTGAACACTTATTTTCTTTAAACCCTAGTTCAACTTATAGGTTTTTTTCCAAGAAAATATGTATTTTATAGGAAAATTCAATAGTCTGAGCATTGAAGAATACACAGATTATTGGATCTATCAATATCCCCTTGATTGGAGTAACAAATTAGTCTATGATCTAAGGGAGGATGTGACCATATCAAGGAATTCACTTGATGTTGAGGCAATATCAAGCCTTCTAGATGAATACTATTAAAAAAAATTATACAAGTGGTCTCATAACAAGAAAAAGGATAAGGAGAGCACCAAGGATTTATTTTCATGTGCAAACTTCCTCTTATAGTTTCATGGATGTCTCCAACAAGAAAAGGTCAATGTGTCTATAAACCTAGCAACAAGTATAATTTCGTTAATGTTGACATGGCTAAAATATTGTTGGTCCTCACAAATCATATTAAAATCACATAGGCTAAGGGTGAGAATGTTCAAATTTTAAAAAGTTTAAAGATTGCTATGGATAAATATGTTTTGCATTCAAACTTGCATGTTATAGATAAGAATGATATGGATATTGTTCTTGGATATTCTTAGATGGAATCAATTGGTATAGTTAATACTAATGTGAAAAATAAATTTATGAAGCTTTGGTACCAGAAAAATAAAATGTAACATACCCACAATGGGGCAAAAATAAAAGAAAAATTTTGTCCTCCTTACAAGAACAAATATTTTCCCTCTATGATTCCTAATTTGGGAATTCCAGGACTTAGCCCAACTCTTCGGTCAAGGTTCTCTGATTCTCTAAGTCAAACAAGACTTCGATACCTGATAGTATCACCTCCTAATCAAACACAAGCCCTTTTGGCTTCTGGTATAGGTCTTACAATACCCTCAACCTTCCCCTTCGCGCTTTAGCGAGCGCTCGGAGTTGGTGTTAGCCCCTTTTTCTTGACCCCTCCTCGGATGTGACCTTGGGCGATGAACTCGCGCAAACACACAATTGTGAGCGTGACCAAAGGTGGTTTGAAACCAAAGTACTTTTCGGCCTACAATTGATACGGATTATTTTCGGCACGAAATGAGATCAGAGATATGATAAAGAAATGCACAGAGATATCGCAGATATTCAATA
>SNQJ01S0047429.1:85602-98737 GCA_010110895.2 Picea sitchensis | reverse complement strand
CGCAAGAAGATGATTACAATGAGGTTCTAAAGGCCTTTTTATAATAAACAGGAATGCCAAAAACCCTGGGCATCCAAAAACCTAACCCTAGGAGATGAAGCACCAAAAGTCATGTGGGCCCCGTTTGGGTAAGTTAGTACATCAACTTCCCAGGGTCGTAACTTTTGCATACGATCTTTGTTTTAGGCGCATGATAGCCTGTTGGAAAGGTATCATTGAGGAGATTCATTTTAGGTGAAATATTGAAGGAACTTCCATGTTGCAAACATGTTTTCCCAAAAAACATCATTTGGGGCCTCAAAACGACACCAGAAGTGAAAACTGCTAAAAATAGTAAATTACCAAAATTGCCAGAAAACTGTTTTGAGCCAGTTGGAAAAGGAGGGTGGCCACCAATATCCACCTGGATGAATAATCCTCCTCGAGCCTCCATCTGTACTTTCTCCAAAACCAAGGTTTGGATTACGACCCACCCTCAACTTTTTAAAGTCTGTGCCCCTTCGATCCCTGCAATGCTACGAGACCATCGATCTCCCGATATTGACGGTATTGTCGGACCTAACGGTTCATATCTGCCCATTTTTTTATTCAATAAGGAAATAAGCTGAAACTGTAAAATGCAGCGGAAACAAGCTTGTTGGAATGGTGGTGGCGTATCTCTGAGAAGAGATGTGACGGTTGTGCTCATTCACAAGAAGATGATTTAAATGAGGCTTTGAAGGCCTTTTTAAAATAAACATGAATGTTAAAAACCCTAGACATCCAAAAACCTAACCCTAGGAGATGAAGCACCAAAAGTCATGTGGGCCCCGTCTGGGTAAGTTAGTACATCAACTTCCTGGGGTCATAACTTTTGCATACGATCTATGTTTTAGGGGTATGATAGCTCGTTGGAAAGGTATCATCGAGGAGAATAATGTTTGGGGATCAATCATTCCTTTTTATATCACTCACAAGCTCGATCCCTAAAAACATTCATTTAGGCCCTCAAAATGGCCCCAAAAGTTAAAACTGCTAAAAATAGTAAATTGCCAAAATTGTCAGAAAACTATGTTGAGCCAGTTGGAAAAGGTGGGTGGCCACCGATATCCACCTAGATCATTTGTGAATCCCCTAGGAGGGAAGGGGGGGAGGACTGCGTCAAAGTGGTATTAAATCCTAAATTTGTTTTCAAGTAGAGGAGAGTAGAGAGCCACGGAATTGATTTTTGTAGGCAGAGGAGACAGTCTAGCTACATAAAGTAGAGTCAGAGCTTGAATTCGCCTGTAGATAGCAGGTGAAGGGAGATAGAATGTTATTCCTTGTGTATATTGTTGCAAGGTTTGCAACAGATGGTAGACAACCAAGTGGGTTGAAGGTGAAGCAAGAAAGATGGCTACTGAAGGTCATAAGCGTGGTGGAAGAGAAGACTACCCGTAGAACAGAAAAGCGTAAATTGACAAGGAGCTTAGTGAAATACGAGCATAAATGAAGAATATAGCATTAAATATGCAGCATGAGGCAAAGGTACGTTGGAGATAGGAATGGCCTCTGAAAAGGAAAGCCAGGTGGCATGCTTGGAATTTGTTGGCCAGAAGGCAGCAACAAGTGTTAAAAAGGTGGTTGAGGCATGTTGAAAAACTCAGTGATAAGGGAAAGAGATCTGGCATAGGTCTCATAGGTTTCCAGCTAGGAAATGAGAAGAGATCATTCGATCTCATAAACTACCAGGAGGGCAGAGGAGGAATCCCAATTTTCCAAGTGGACAAGGGAGAAGAGATGAGCTCTGTTGAGATTTCATGTTAGCTAGGGGTGTTGACAGATGGAAAAAGGGAGGAAGAAAGGCCTTATCCATATGAATATTCATGTGGAGTTACAGACCATGTGAATGAATATGATGAGAAATTAATCACTTTTGTCAGAGAGGAGAAGGATCATAGGAGTATTCTGATCATTGGGGGAATTCAAATATTCCTGCGCAACAGCCGAGGAGAGGCTACCATATATGTTGCAGATGCAACAACAGGAGGACAGCCAGTTGAGACTTTCATGGAGGAGAAGGAGAAGATATTGAAGTCTGCCCCAGTAGAAGAGGATCACGCAGTTGAGTTGCTCACTCAGTGGGGGATGGAGTTGAAGATGTTGGAGGATTGGTTGGAAAATCTAGAACCAGGAGATGGCCGCCAGGAGATAGCCAAGCCAAAGGAAGCATGCCAGCATGAAGAGAAGTTGGAGGAAGATGGAGTGGAACCAACACAAGCAGAAATGGAAGAAGTTATCCTGTCAGAGGAGACAGTTGAGCAGCAGCTCAGTTGTGGGCCTGCGCAATTGGAATCTAGAGCAGAGTGGGAATCAAAGACCACAGAGGATCAAGACATTCTGCCCTTTGATGTGTATGAGGAGGAGGAGTTGCAACCAAGCAGACTGCATAAGGAAATCTAGCCAACATAGCAGCTGGAAGAAGCCATAGAGGAGATAAGGGAGTTGATGATGAATTCATAAAAATAAGCTCTCAGCAGGGAGAAGTTGGACAGAGGAAGACCTGCACGAGTAGTGGGGATGCAGCAGAATCAACAAAGCAGAGGAGCAGGAGGACAGCTCCAAGGGAAAGTTTTGGATCCAGGAGGATTTCAATAGCAAAGTTGGGAAGCTCATGAGCAGGAGCTCATGAATTTTTCACACTAGTGGAGTATGATGCAGGAGCTCATGAATTTTTCACACCAATGGAGTATGATGCAGGAGCATCACTCCACGTCAACACACGCCATCTGTCTAGTACGTTGGTGCACATTCAAGGAGGGGAGAGGCGTTAGTCCTCTCATTTTACCTTCCAAATTTAAGTGTAATTAAAGAAATTAAGTTCTTTCATGCTATAAGAGTGAAGTTGTGCCTTCACAGAGAATGTGGATAGAGTCACCTTCAGTGGTTGATGGTAGGAAGGGTCTACATCCGATTTGGACTAGATTTTCACTCATTGTAATCTGCCTCAATAGATAGGCATTTTGAATGGTGATTAGACACCACTAGTGTAGCTTGGAGGGAAATCTTGTTGATACCCTCTTGTATAAATGTGTGTATCATATGCCTAGTAAAGGTTGCTGAAAATCAAGGTAAAACATTTTAATCCAAAGAGAGGAGGGAAGAGTCGAGACTCAATTGCAGTCGAGCTCACATATTGTAATTAACATTCAAATTAATACAAAAGAAGTTGTTTTTCCTGCCTATGAGCTTTCTTTGCATTTATGTGTTAAATGAATGTTATATGTATGTTATGTATGCATATGTTGTAGATGTATGATATATTTCATTTGCAGGGGTAAGGGTAGAGTTCACTATCCATTTGAGAATTCATCGAGTTATTCTGGGTTATTCAAGCTAAGCACAAAGAGTGCACGATAGAGTGTTGAAACTATGTGAGCCAACGCAAGGAGTGTGTATTTGGACTCTACTTCTAGTTCAGAGGGGAACGTACCAGGAGGGAACACCAGAATAGTTCACATACTCATAATGGAGCCTCAAGGTTACTGAATACCTTGGGTGAAAAACTGTGCAGAGAAGGCACAGAAAGAAGAATTTTCGAAGATTATGTGGAGCTCTGCCACGAGGGCATCGAGCAGGTGCAAATGTGCACAAAGGGTATTATGTTTAGAGTTTTTAAGAGAGGTGTTTCAAAGGAGGACACTCACAGAGTTGTTGAATACTCTGAAGGAAGACCCGTGCAAGGAGTACACCAGGCCAATACTTAAATAAGTGTTGCGAGAGTCGTCTAAAGACTCAGCACAAGCGCAAGGGGTGCGCCAAAGGTAAAGCAATATCGCCTTACAAGTTAAGGAGGAAAATCATTGTCGAGACCCATCAATCAGGTTCGTAGGAATAATATAGAAGGCTGCAGCCTTTGACACTTAAGTGATTTTCCCAATTTCGGGAGGAATCCAAATCTCAAGTGGAGGAGCCATAGAAGCCGACAGATCAGTTGTAGGAGGATAAATCTAGACTGTTAGATCACAGTCCAGACATTGACAGGAGAACAGGATAGTGAAGTCTCGAAATCCCAAAGCCAAGCAGGATCATCCATCGTTAGGAGAGACAGGTGGCGAAAGATCAGAAGGTCTGGGATAAAGCTTTGGGAAAATTTGTGTGGAGCAGAAGAAAAATCATTGAAGTCATGAAGAGCAAAGGAATCCAGACCATTGGATCTAGAAGGGGCACATGACAGAGATCCATGAACTTCAGAGGGACAGCCCTTCAGAGGAAAGCGAAGTTGGTGAAGAAAAAACTCTCAAAGCCTAAAGCATTGAAGGTCGTTGATCTAAGGAAGTGACAGGGACCGTTGATCCTCACGTCAGTTGTGTTCATTGATTCGGAGTTCGTGGAAAAGGGAGGTGCGGTTTTGAAAAAGGTTGAATCCCAGAATTTGAAACTCCCTTCAAAGTTTAGCCCCGGGTCACAGTCTGAGGTCGCATGGGGGAAGGGGCCAAGCATAGAGAGCCAGCGCATTTTGTTAAAATTTCTTCAAATGGGCCAAGAAAGATCCTACGGGATTGATAGAACCTGCACTTTGGAGAAAGAGGGACATGTGAAAGTTGGATTGGGTTCTAGCAGGGACTTGAACATTCGATTCGACTCAAGTGACTGAACGATCCTAGACTGGTAGGTCATGGAGCCCCCAGGAGGGAAGGGAGAAGGTGTGCGTTAGAAGACTTGAAATCAATGATGCTACTCATTAGCACCATAAAGTTTGGAAACTTATTTAGAGGCCTACTCTCCTTTAATATGCTCCTGGGAGCCTCTACTTTCTCTTGAGCATCCCTAAATGTCAATTCAAACCAATTGGGTCTTATGACAGTACTGGGAGGGGATAATTTCTCCTCCCGGCTCGAAGGTTGACTCCCTGAACTGGAAGTCTCTAAACATTGTTCTCCCTCCATAACCTTTTTATCCTCATCCTCTACTAATGACATCGGTCCATCCAATATTCCCTTGGACCTATGAACATGCTTTCCCTACAACCTGTATAATTTTCCCTCTCTAAATCCAATTTTCGTTGTTGTGTCATGGATAGATATCTTTGGACATATGAGTACTTTCCCTTTCTTGAACATGATGAAAAAACCCTTGTCCTCAAAAATTGATATTGAGAGAAAAATTTTCTTCAGTTTTGGTATATAAATCAACTCTTGGGCTTCAAACAAACCACTTGACTCAAGATGAAACCAGATAGTTCCCTCCCCCTTCACTACATACTTGGCATTGTCACCAAGCTCCACATGGGTCCCTAAGTCCTTCTGCATCAGACTATTCAATAACTCTCATGCTTCTTTCATATGATGAGATCCACCATTGTCCAAGTACTAAGGACTCCTTGTGTTAGTGTTGGTAGTGAGGTAGGAGACTACTGAGAAATCCTTCTCAAACTTTGTTGAAAACTCATACAGTTGTGCATTTTTTGATGTCATTGTCTGTGTCTTTCCTTGACGCTTATTATTCTTTGGACAATGTGATGCATAGCTCTGATTCTTGTGGCACATGAAGCACTTAATTTTACTCAATTCCTTCTTCCCTGACTGTGAGGTTGACCCCTCACTATTACCCTTGGAACCTTTTCCTTTGTTCTTCTTGGCTTGACTGACCAGCGTCAAGTTCTCCTCTCCATATTATTTCTTGTTGCATTTATACTCCTCCCAAGTCTCTTCTTGGATACAATCATCCCAAAGCCTCTACCAATTTGAAATATTTTTATGAGCATGGACTCGCTCGGAAAATGGTTCCCATGACTTTGGGAAACCATTCAGTACCACATTTACAAGTTCTACATCATTCACTTTCTCCCAAATAGCTTCAATTTGATCACATACCTGAGTGATCCTCATGAAGTAGCCAGTAATATTGCTATATATAGAGATCTGCACAAATCTGAGTTTATTTCTCAGGTTCATCTTTCTATTCGAGTTATCACTCTAGAATAAACTTACCAAGGCATCAAACATTTCCTTGGTCATCTTCTTCTCGGATAAGTGAGGAATCAAATGATCATTCACTACATCCAATATAATCCGTTGAGCTTTGATCTACTTCTTCTTGTGAGCTGCCAATGCTTGTGGATTTGTCAGTGAAGGAACTACTTTGTCAACAATCTCCCAAAGATCACATTCCTTCAAAAGAAAAGTGACTCTTTCTTTCCAGGATATGAAGTTGGATGCTCCATCCAATTTGTCTTCAAATCTAAGACTTGTTGTTTCCATTTCTTAGATCTGTTCAAAACCAACTACTGTGTGATTTTTCCTTCAATTACCCACAAGAATTTCACTATTGGTTTATATATCTGTGGAGATCTCCTTACAACTTTGAAAGATTTGTTGAAAACTATTGTGGATCTATGTTTGGTCCTTTAAACACCATTTACTACAACTTGTTGTCTTTCATATCTAATCGATATGCTACCATAAACTAGTGTGTAACCTAAAATGGGCCTCCCTCTCAGAGTGAGAGCTTTGATAACATGTTAAATTTCTAATCTTGACACCTAGGTAAGTTGTTTATTATCAATTTCCTTGTTTAAATCAAATTAGTAGCTCACAAAACAAAATACGCTTGCTAGAATAATTAACTGAAATAAATAGTGAAAGCAATATTGGAAATCAAATCTCATACACAATACACAAATATATTCTTCCCTTAAAAGCAGCTTATCATTAGAATAATATCAAATCTTACAAGGGATCCCAAACTTGGGAAAATGGCCCACAGATAAATACAAAAAAAATATAGACAACACCTACAAACCCTAGAAACTCTTTCTTGGATGTACGATATCCTACAATCACTTTTCCATATTTGTACATGCATGTCCTCACTATATCCCACGTACATGTGCAATTTCATGCAATGTAGCTCGCATACATACATGCCCTGACTGACCTGTGAAGTGTGTGCAACTCCGCCCTACTACTATGGCTCCTATCTATCAGATATTCTTGTGATGCCCCCATTCTCTCTTCTCCTTGACTTGTATTGATCTCTAGATGAAATTCCTTCTCCACCTATATGAGATCTCTTTGAGAAAAATTCCTTCTTCTTCTTCTTCTTCTTCTTCTTCTTCTTCTTCTCTCTCTCTCTCTCTTTCTCTGATATGATCATAGAAGTAGTCTTCCTCCTTCACCCTAGCCTTTCTTTTATAATCTTGAGTTATGACCCAACTCTAATCTCCAAAGTGATTAACGGTTGAAATTAAATCTTACCTCACTTGAGATCAGTGGCTAAGATTTAATTCATTGATGCTAATAACTTTTGCATTTCATTAAATTAAACTCAATTAATTAATAAAAATGTTTTTCTTTAATAATTCCTTTAATTAAACTAAATTACTAAGGTTGAAGGCTTTGGACGAATTCTACACGTCTAGACACTTAGACCTATGCAGAAGCACATGTCTGACACAAATGGACCTCGACTGGTGTAACTTCTAGCCACTCCATTTTTGCATCGAAATCTACTAACCATCTCTTGAGGAAGAGCACCTGCGCTCCCCAGTTCCAGTAGGTATTCAAAATGTAGTTTGCATCAAAACATGTTCTTAGAATCCAAGCCATCCCTCCTTTAGCCAACACCAAGATCTTTATCTCATACTCCACCAAAGGGGAAAATGTTTGGCTGGTCCATTTATTAAAATTGTTTGGCGACATCCTTTTTTACTCATGAAATGAACCACAAGGGCCACGCTCTGCATATTAGAGATCTCATGCAATTTACAATTTCCCCTAGAACCAAATGGACACATTCAACCTTCAATTGACACACACCTCCTATGAGACTTCCTCTCCACCATGGTCACTGAAATAGGTTCAACAACAAAGGGGGAGGGGGTTCTCTGCACACAACCTCTCATCAAGTCATTAGTAAGGAGGTTTCCCATGAAACCCTTGACTTTGGAATCTTCCAATAATGTCGAATCACAAGGATTGGGGTTGTTCTATTGATTGGAGCTCCTATCCACCCACACAGAATCATGAAAACCACATTCAACATCAATAGTTGGTGAGTAGACTAGTATTGAGGAATCAACGTCCGGGAAATATTTACCTTCAATAAGCCGTGAGGCATTGGCGTTATGAGAGTAAGTGGGTTATGTCACATCCACCAAATGCTACGATAACTCCCCAAGATCCTTAACGATGGAGCGAAGTACATCTAATTATAATTATAACAATTTAGTAACTTTAATATCTTATAGATAAGATGTGTAAAATAATATAATTTTAATAAACTAAAAGAAGATTAGCATGAGTAATATAAAGAAGCAATTTAGTGACTTTAATTTCTTAATAGATGAGATGTGTAAACAAAATTAATTTTAATAAACTAAAAAGAGATTGACATTAGTAATATAAATATGAAAGAAAAAAAGTTGACCATAATAATAAAAAAGACACAACATAAATTATTGAGTCTACATATATCTTAACCTCGATCGACTAAATACATTTAAAAAACCACTATTTAATTTTTTTGTGAACACTCTTAATTAAAAAAAACTGTTTAAATGTTTTGAGATATCTCTTGGTAAATAAATACTATTTAATTTTTTTGTGATCATTCCCAATGATTAATAAATTTAAGATTAGTAACTTCTCCCTATTCTTACGTCCACCACTTTGGGTTTATTAGTAACTTTACAAGCCCCTTTAGGTCCTCCATCTTTGGAGTTTTGAATCTCATTTCTTGCAATGTCTTCCCCCTAACCCTCTTATCAACTTTCACTATACGTATCAATTCCATGTGTTGATATTCTCATCTTCTATCACATAGTTCTACTCTCAAAAGGTTATGCTTCTCTCATCACAAGTGAATATAAGATAAACACCATTTCAGGATTGAGCTTGCTTTTGTTAGAATGATTATACATGATTTTCATATTATGTGTTCTTTGTTAGAATGATTATACATGATTTTCATATTATTTATTCAACATTGATGCGTTAGTGTAGTGGGTAATAAATAATCTCGCTAGGTAGTTAAGGAAATTAATCTAATAATGAGGGGTAGTTGGCATAGATCCCTAGGAATACTCATGAGAAATTATATATACACATGATTAATCATTGTATTGAGATATGTTGGATGTTGAGTATTGTATTGTACAAGCATGGCTTGTGGAGTGATTCCTCCTGAAGTATTTGATGTTGTTACCCACCTTAAGGGTTCTCTATATATTCTTGTGTTCTCTATTGTGTGGATGCATTTTGATATTTCTAAAGATAAGAGTTTATTCTCAACTTAAGGGCTTATCTTTCATCTTTTACATATCAAGGTTTACTACAAGTGGTATCAAAGTTCTTCTCGGGCAATAAAAAGGAAGATTTTTTTTTTCTTATGGATTTTCAAGGGGAAAATTGGGTGGCAACATTCAAATCCATTCATCTACATTTATGAGTAGAATAAAATAAATCAAGTATGTATCTGAATTCCTCTCGAAAAAACACCCAATTTCAAAAACAAATCGTTCAAATTGGAGTTCAAGAAGTGAAAATATCATGTATTTAAAATAAAGTTATTTTAGGGTTTTTTTTGTGACGGATACACATGCATTCTAGAGAAAATATCATTTAACATAGTTCCCATATTTCTACAAAATCGGTACCAATAGATGCAAATTGTTAGTGGCATTTCATAATTGTAGTCATAATAGAGTTTCCAATCAATGGTGAGGGAGTTATGATCATTTCAATTTTTTCGCTTCAAAACCCTAGATGCATAAATGAGCTATGTTGAAAAGTTATTTTCTTTAAACCCTAGTTCAACTTATAGGTTTTTTTCCAAGAAAATATGTATTTTATAGGAAAATCCAATAGTCAGAATATTGAAGAATACATAGATTATTGGATCTATCATTACCCCCTTGATTGGAGAAACAAATTAGTCTATGATCTAAGGGAGGATGTGACCATATCAAGGAAGTCACTTGATGTTGAGACAATATTAAGCCTTCTAGATGAAGACTATTAAAAAAAATTAGACAAGTGGTCTCATAACAAGAAAAAGGATGAGGAGAGCACCAAGAATTTATTTTCATGTGCAAAATTCATCTTATAGTTCCATGGATGTCTCCAACAAGAAAAGTTCAATGTGTCTATAAACCCTAACAACGAGTATAATTTCATTAATTTTGACATGGCTAAAATATTGTTGGTCCCCACAAATCATATTAAAATCACATAGGTTGAGGGTGAGAATGTTCAAATTTTGAAAAGTTTAAAGATTGTTATGGATAAATATGTTTTTCATTCAAATTTGCGTGCTATAGATAAGAATGATATGGATATTGTTCTTGGATATTCTTGGATGGACTCAATTGGTATAGTTAATACTAATGTGCAAAATAAATTTATGAAGCTTTGGTACAAGAAAAATAAAATGTAACACACCCACGATGGGGCCAAAAATAAAAGAAAAATTTTGTCCTCCTTACAAGAACAGATCTTTTTCCTCTATGATTCCTAATTTGGGAATTCCAGGACTTAGCCCGACTCTCCGGTCAAGGTTCTCTGATTCTCTAAGTCAAACAAGACTTCGAGACCTGATAGTATCACCTCCTAATCAAACACAAGCCCTTATGGCTTCTGGTATAGGTCTTACAATACCCGCAACCTTCTCCTTCGCGCTTTAGCGAGCGCTCGGAGTTGGTGTTAGCCCCTTTTTCTTGACCACTCCTCGGATGTGACCTTGGGCGATGACCTCGCGCAAACACACAATTGTGAGCGCAGCCATAGGTGGTTTGAAACCAAAGTACTTTTCGGCCTACAATTGATACGGATTATTTTCGGCACGAAATGAGATCAGAGATATGATAAAGAAATGCACAGAGATATCGCAGATATTCAATAATATAACAGAAATGTATCATAGATGCAACCATAAACACATATATATAGTAGTACATGATTTCTATTAATGAAAGAAATGTACAGAGACTATAAAAATACAGAGTGAAAGACTCGTTAGAATGGTGGCAACTTATCTCTGAGAAGAGAGGTGACGGCTACTCTCATTCGCAAGAAGATGATTACAATGAGGCTTTGAAGACCTTTTTACAATAAAAGGGAATGCCAAAAACCCTGGACATCCAAAAACCTAACCCTAGGAGATGAAGCGCCAAAAGTCATGTGGGCCCCGTTTGGGTAAGTTAGTACATCAACTTCTCGGGGTCGTAACTTTTGCATATGATCATAGTTTTAGGCACATGATAGCCCGTTGGAAAGGTATCATCGAGGAGATTCATTTTAGGTTCAATATCAACGGAACTTGCATATTTCAAACATGTTTTCCAAAAAAACATCGTTTAGGGCCTCAAAACAACTCCGGAAGTGAAAACTGCTAAAAATAGTAAATTACCAAAATTGCCAGAAAACTATTTTGAGCCAATTGGAAAAGGTGGGTGGCCACCGATATCCACCTGAATCAATCCTCCATACTTAGGAAGAAATGGTATCCATTGCATTGAGTTCCCGAGGGAGAGGAAAAAACGTTTGCTGAATCTGAATCTTGGTGAGCTGCTTGCCATGGTGGAGACATCGCATTCCTCAGTTTGTGGAAGTCTGACACGAAACTGTTGAGGTTGAGGTTGTTCAACAAGTCGAGCTACATGAGAGGACAATGTGCATAAGGAATATTTGTGCTTTGTTGCAACCTTGTCAACCTTCTTTTGTTGGATAGAAGGTGCCTGGGGCGAGGCTGTAGTGGTTGCAGTGTCTTTTGTTCCCCTTTTGAACAAATTGTGAAGAAGATGAATTTTTCAGTATGTGATACTACCTTGCGACACGTTTTAGGTGGAACAATAGTTGGAACTACCTCTGGTATTCTATAGATATGACCCCCCAAAGTAACAATGACACTACGCGGTCGAGACTCATAAACAGCATGGCGTCTCCACATATATGGTTGGACCAAGAGAACATCACAGACATACAGTGGGGCAGCATCACATAATACCTCATCCTTGAAGGGTTGGATGTTGTATGAAAATCGAGACTGTTAGCTGACATGGAGATCTCGTCCTTCGTGAAGCCACCCGATGTTGTATGGTTGCGGGTGTGGTGTTGTCGACAAACCCAACTGTTTGACGACCTCTGCTGAGATGAGGTTCTTCTGGCTTCCACTATCAACAATAAAATGCAGCGGGGTCACCTTCACCCACATCTGTGAATGAAAAAGGTGCTCCCCCTCTTCAAGATCTATTGGTTCTTTTGGTTGAATTGTTGCGGTTGCGACAATAGTAGTGGGGTCTGCGTCGATGATCTGTCTTTTGCAAATATTTTCAGAATCAGATTCTGAATTAGGTTTTGGCTCCTTGTCTTTGATCTCAGCCACCAATGAATGTTTTGAAAGACATTCATCGGTGTTGTGCCAGGGGATTTTGTGGAAATCATACCATTTTCCAGTGTCCTTCTTCGTCTTCCCGTGACTGTTCTTTTCCTGTGGCTTAGACTGGTTTTCAGGAAGTTGTTTGTTAGGTTCGTCTTTATCATACTTTGGTTGTTGCGGATTTGCAGACCCAAACTCTCGTTTTTTATGGTTCTTAAATTTATGCTCGATTTCAACAACATATCGATAAGCAGCACCAAGNCGGGTGTGGTGTTGTCGACAAACCCAACTGTTTGACGACCTCTGCTGAGATGAGGTTCTTCTGGCTTCCACTATCAACAATAAAATGCAGCGGGGTCACCTTCACCCACATCTGTGAATGAAAAAGGTGCTCCCCCTCTTCAAGATCTATTGGTTCTTTTGGTTGAATTGTTGCGGTTGCGACAATAGTAGTGGGGTCTGCGTCGATGATCTGTCTTTTGCAAATATTTTCAGAATCAGATTCTGAATTAGGTTTTGGCTCCTTGTCTTTGATCTCAGCCACCAATGAATGTTTTGAAAGACATTCATCGGTGTTGTGCCAGGGGATTTTGTGGAAATCATACCATTTTCCAGTGTCCTTCTTCGTCTTCCCGTGACTGTTCTTTTCCTGTGGCTTAGACTGGTTTTCAGGAAGTTGTTTGTTAGGTTCGTCTTTATCATACTTTGGTTGTTGCGGATTTGCAGACCCAAACTCTCGTTTTTTATGGTTCTTAAATTTATGCTCGATTTCAACAACATATCGATAAGCAGCACCAAG
>SNQJ01S0047429.1:53121-85558 GCA_010110895.2 Picea sitchensis | reverse complement strand
TTTGAACTCCAGAACTACTTGGCCCCTCTCTTGCCGCAATGTGGTCCATCTCATGTACTGGTCCTCATAGTTGCCAACAGGGTAATATTGTTCCTTTACCGCATCCACAAAAAAAATCCCAACTGGGTTTGGCCCCATATATTCCAGACTCCTCTATGGAATTCTGCTCCCAGTATGTTTCCCACCAATGTTTGACATGGGGGAGAGCCTTAAGGAGCACAAAGATGATCTTTTCTCTGTCGGAAAAATTGTGATCAAAGAAATAACCTTCTAACATATTTAACCATTTATCTAGGGCATCCGCATGTATCTGACCTTCAAATATAGGAATATAAAAATTGACCTGTACCTTAAAAGGCGAGGTGCCTCCAAAGTGGCCGCTTGATGAATATGTGCTTGATGCTATCGGGAAGCGTTGAAGGATGTGGGAAATATTATCCATCATTTCGTCCCTTTGTCACATGAGAGCTTGCTCAAGCAACAGACTTATAGGATCGTCTGCTCCGTCGTTTTTCTTTTCTTCTGCCATGGAGGGTTTCTTGGGCGTGCGAGAGAGATTGTATTCAAGAGAGAAGCTCGAGACCCAACTTTCTATACTCTGACCTCATCGGGGACATGCACTGAAAAGCGATCAAGAGCATCCTGCTCTGATACCACTGATCCGGATTATTTTCGGCATGAAATGAGAGTGGAGATATAATAAAGAAATGCACAGAGATATCGCAGATATTCAATAATATAACAAAAATGTATTAGATATGCAACCATAAACACGGATATACAATAATACATGATTTCTATTAATGAAAGAAATGTACAGATACTGTAAAAATACAAAGTGAAAGACTCGCTAGAATGGTGGCAACTTATCTCTGAGAAGAGATGTGACGACTACTCTCATTCGCAAGAAGATGATTACAATGAGGTTCTGAAGGCCTTTTTATAATAAACGGGAATGTCAAAAACCCTAGGCATCCAAAAACCTAACCCTAGGAGATGAAGCGCCAAAAGTCCTGTGGGCCCCATTTGGGTAAGTTAGTACATCAACTTCCCAGGGTCGTAACTTTTGCATACGATCTCTGTTTTAGGCGCATGATAGCATGTTGGAAAGGTATCATTGAGGAGATTAATTTTAGGTAAAATATTGAAGGAACTTCCATTTTGCAAACATGTTTTCCCAAAAAACATCGTTTAGGGCCTCAAAACGACTCCAGAAGTGAAAACTGCTAAAAATAATAAATTACCAAAATTGCCAGAAAATTGTTTTGAGCCAGTTGGAAAAGGTGGGTGGCCACCAATATCCACCTGGATGAACAATCCTCCTAGGGCCTCCATGTGTACTTTCTCCAAAACTGAGGTTTGGATTGCGACCCACCCTCAACTTTTTAAAGTCTGTGCACCTTCGATCCCTGCAATGCTACGAGACCGTCGATCTCCCGATATTGACAATATTGTCGGAACTAACGGTTCAGATCTACCCATTTCAAATCCACGAACCAAATCTGCCCCTCCTAAATCAACGGATGTGATGTCCTTCATGATTTCGAACTTCAGGATTTTTCAATTCTCAAACCCTGCTTTTCTCCATACATCAATCTTTTGAAGTTGGCAATCTACAGACACCCATCCTCCTAAATCAACGGCCCTGCTTCTACTTCGGGTGTTTGACCTTTAAACTAGATCAACGGTCTGTTGGCTCTCTTCTCGATCAACGATCGAGATCTCCTTTGGGTCTCCGGACTTCTGAGATCTCAAATCTCAAGCTTCACACTTTTTCCCAACAGCTTTTATCCGAAGGTTATGATCCACCGACATGTGTCCACTGGATCTGAAGATCAAGGATTACTTCGGGTCCTTACCCAAAGTCCACAGACTCATGCCACGTGTTCTACAGATCTGACGGTTCAGATCTACTTTGAACGATCTGACGGTCGACATTTACTTCGGGTGTTTTCTAGAATCCACATATTCACGCCACCTGTCCTCTGGATTTGACGATCCAGATCTATTTCAACCCTTCGGTGCTTTGGCTCTTCAGAGTTTCTGGCTTTGGGAGTTTCAACTCTCAATATGAAACTTTGAAGGTGATTTCTCCGAAGTCTACGATCTGTCGCCACATGTCCCTCTAGACCTGACGGCTATGAATTACTTCGGGACTTCACCTAGAGCTCATAGATCTACGCCACATCTCTACTGAACTTCGACGACCCAGATCCACTTTGGGTGATCCAATGCCTGAGATTTACTTTGGGCAATCTGATTATTTAAATTCACTCCGATTGATTGGACAGGTGAGATTTAATTCGGACTTCCGACTCTCCAAGCTTCAGAAATCTCAAGTCTCAAACTTTCCTCCTCTTGAACAGATTCCTCTAGAGTCCACGATTTGTTGCAATGTGTCCCTCTGCATCGGGCGGTCCATATTCACTTCGGGTCTTCGAGGTTTGGGAATTTCAAATTTTAACCGAAAACCCTTGAACAGATTTCGCTAGAGTCCACGATATGTCACCACGTGTCCCTCTTGACGATAGATGGTCCCAAACTACTTCGGGACTTCAGAACTTTGGTAATTCCTCTTCTTCTATGTGTGCAAGGTACTAAGGTTCGTGCACCTTGTTTAGATCAGACGGTTGTCGAGCCTCTACGATGTGATCCAATGACCATTGTCGCTCCTCCTCCTAGGCTTCTGACTTTCTTCGACTTAAAAGGTTTTCTAAGTGCTCAAAGGATTCGACCTTTTCTCCTCCTACGGGCCCGTCTCCTAGATTTCGTGTGCGCTCCTGAAAATGATATATCTTTTGAGCTTGATCTCTTTGAAGTTTTTCTCTGTCCCATGCACTCCTTGCGTTTCAGGGATCTCTTCAAACTCAGATTGAAGGTCAACGACGATGGATGGTTCATAGGAATTGCGGGGTCCCAACATGCAGGTTCTTTACCAGGCATTTTGACCTCTGCAATCTGGAAAGTGCTCACTCGATTCTAGTCTAACCATGATCGTTTATCCTCCATCCCATTGAGATCAACGGCAATGGTGAATTACGGTCCGCGAACTAGCGCATCCTCTATTTTCACCTTCGTGCTCCACAGTGATTCCCCACCCTCGATCTCCATTCATAGATCGACGACGCATATCAATTGCGAGGTTTAACTTGACCTTCGTACAACTTGACATCTCGGAGCCTCGAGCTCCAAGTTTCTAGACCCAGGTCATGTGGATCTTTATAAAAATATGGGGCTATGATCCTCGCTCTTAGTTGGGTTTTTGGTTAAGGAAATAAGCATAAGTTCAGAGTCTCCTAGACTATTGGTCTGAAGGGAACACCTTCCCAACTCGCAGAGCTTTAAGCTCTAAATCAAGGCAAGGTAACTTATGAGGTTACCAAATCGGTAGATATGCCCAGAGGCTTGCTCCGACTCTGGAACGGTGATGTAAATTCCTAGGGAAAGTGCCTTCGAGTGATTAAACTGTGGCGTATGGAAATTCAAGCAGACTTATAGGTTCTCAAGGAAATGAACGCATACTCATAACTTATTCATTTAATACAAATAAAGAAACCTTTATAGACATGTAAATAATCGCATGCATCCATTATTTACAATTCAAAACATAAGGCAAGAAAACACTTATCAGAACCATTGAGAGTGATGCAACTATTGAAAGGGGTGCTTGTTTCCACCCAGCCATAGGCTCAGTCACTTCCAATAGATTTATCATTGGCCACCCCCGAGCTTAAGCCACAATGGTTTGAGATTCAATCTCTTACTTCCAGATCAATAGAAGTTAGGGACGAAGGTTACTCTCCTCCCAATATAGAAAATAGATAAGGATGAAGGTTACTCTCCTTCTCCTGGTTCAATCTCTATTTTTTGTGATTAGAACTCATTGTTCCTCTTTTAGTCCTTCCTCGGACCCGAGAGTTTCCTCTCTCGTCTCTGCATTTTTCTTCGCAGCTCTCCCCCTGCCCACCACACTCCCTTTCTTGCCTTTTTCCGCAAGATTGTGTGTGGCTCGAAGTTCCAATCCATGGTCAGGTCTAGAAGCCTTACAGACGGGAGGTCGGCCCCATCCCCTCATTAACTCTTGAGGAGTCCTTCCCACCTACCAACCCAACTGTAATTCATTCTCGGGTCAGGGGATTGTTCTGATCTGAGCAAATTAATTCCAGCATGGTATTGGTTCGATGGAGGTTAACGCAACCATTCATGGTCCCCTCCACCACCTTTCACAATATTTCGTGGTCTTTCTTAGCACATCCCGTCTTTCAGCAGTCATGCAACACGTAACCATTTTCTATTAAAATAACAGAATTTACATTCATCGACCTTCTACATAAAGTCCATCAAATCAAATATTCACACTTTTATGTTTTCTATAGTTCTTTGGCCCATATACTTATATTTACAAATTGGGGGAAACATGGTGTTACAAAAAACCACACTACAATATATTTCTATTACTAAACAAGAAGGACCCAAGATGGCACTTGAAGTAATGATTGTCGAGAAACTCATTGCAACACCTACAAACACATCAAATGAAGAGTCCAATGTGGGATTAGAAGAAGAGTCTACAGAAGTAGTCGAAGAAAAGCCCCAAAAAGGGCATAAAGATGAAGACGAATATACAGAGTTGCACTCCTCAAAAGAACCACAGTTGAAGAGTCAAAGAAATAAGAATCAATAGTTATAGTTGCTAAATATTGCCACACATGCCACACTAAGAAACGATAGTCATCAAGGCAAGGTTGTGGCTACCATCAAACTTACCATATTATGGAAAATTTGAGGTCTAAAATGGGCCTCCTAAGGAAAATAATAGTTAAAATAATAAAATAAGAGTTAATATTTTTCAAAGGGAAAGAAATAAAACTATTGTTTTAATCATATTTTCGACTTATCTTCTTATAGGTTTACTCATATTTCAAGTGTAGACACTTCTTGGATGCATAATTCATTTTTTCATCCAATGGATACTCGATCTGCATACTTTTGATAGACCTGCAAAGAGATAAACTAGAAATACATGAAAAAATGTGCTTATTTTCAAACCAACTCTGCATACTTTTGATAGACCCACGGAGAGATAAACTGGAAATACATGAAAAAATGTGTTTCTTGAGAAACACATTTTTTCATGTATTTCCAGTTTATCTCTCCGTGGGTCTATCAAAAGTATGCAGAGTGGGTAGTCATTGGATGCAAAATTCAACCTACACTTGAAATTTGAGTAAGCCTATAATGAGATAAGTCGAAAATACAATTAAAAAAAGAGTTTTCTTTCTTTCCCGCAAAAAATATTTACACTTATTGTTGACATCATCATCTTGAATCCTATTGGTTCTTTTAAAGTTGATTTCGATAGTACATTTTTTTGTTTTTGAGACCCATTTTTTCCATCAAAATTCCTCTAATTAGTATGGACCAACATGGAACTAGAAAGACACCCAATATAGAGGTGCATGGAGGACCAAAAAAAATTAATGGAGATACTAGAATAGCACATCGACAACAAGGAACCAAAGGAGAAACCAAAATCAAGATCGAGATGGAGAGGCCTTAGTTGGACTCCATGTTCACATTTCACTAAGATGGATGGATGCTTGTGCTTGGTACCAGTTGATTGCATTGCTTGGAACATCATATTATATGGATTCCACTCATGTTTCAAGGATGAAACATAAGAAGGGGGATGGAATGGAATGTACCTAGGGAGGATAATATGGGGTACAATCCACAAAGGCATCTAAGGGGAATAATTTATGTAATGTGGACATAAATATGGAATAACACTGACTAGTTAGTTAAAGGAAATTATTATAATAATTAGGGTTAGTTGGATATGTTGGATGTTGGAGGAGTATCATTGTATTGTGATATGTTGGATGTTGATTATTGTATTGTAAAAGCATGGCTTGTGGAGTAATTCCTTCCATAAGGAGTAGTTTATGGTGTTACCCTACCTTAAGGGTTCTCTATATTCTTGTATTGTCTATTATGTAGATGCATTTTGGTATTTATGAAATTTATGTTGTGTATTATGTAGATGCATTTTGGTATTTGTGAAGTTAAAGGTTTATTCTCAAGTTAAGTGTCTATCTTTCATATTTTATATATCAATAATTACTACACCTTTTTTATTTTTTGTATAGTTCCTCTTGATTATGAATTAGTATGATACATTGAGTTAATGTTGAGGGCATGTAAATTCCTCATAATTGTCGATGTGGATTTGGTTGAAAAGTTCATGACCAATAGGAATGGCCAAGCATGGGCCATCACCTTGAGTCCCTAAAGTCTCACACTTTAATCACAAGTTTTCAATTGTTCCATTGGTTATTTCTAAATGAGAGCATTTTGAGGTGCCCAAGAAAAGATACATGGGTGTTGATTATGGTTTATCCAAACCCTACATAATATGAACGGAGTTCGACGCCCAAGGACAAAAACCCTCTTCCCAATGTGGATACTATCTCAACAACAACTTGATATGAGAAATTGCTTCTTCTCATTGCCATGTTTATGTGATAATGATATATGTTACGATAACATGTGCATTATTAACGACATATTTACTTTGAATTTCTATATAACTTCATTTTTTTATTATTAATAGGAATTTTTATTAAAACTATGTATGTGTTGGTTTTTTTTACGATCGTTTTTTAAATGTATATAAACCTTTCTATGTATAATTAATAGAAAATAAAACATTATGTTTAAAAATATAAGTCAATAAAATATGTAATTTAAAAGATAAATATAAATCAATTTTTCCATCAAATACATGATGCAAATTTTAGGTATTTACATATTAGTAAGGGATAATTTTTATTAAGGCATGTGAAAGGTTAAGGGGAGGGGGAGGGGGAGGTCAAGCAACAAGCATATTTACACTGTAACCAATCAACCATTATGTTAGTAGGAGGTACCACTCCTTTGTGGTTGTCTCCATTGGCAAAACAATCCTAGAATATTGGAGCTTATCTGTTGTTGTGGGCCACATCTCTAAAATAACATGGGATTAATTTTTTGTATAGAGAGGTATTTATGTCATAAAAACAATTCCAAGCAGCACAAATTTTAGGCATATCCGACTTAGTAAGGGGCAGTTTTTAGCCAGGCATGTGAAATAAGAACTATGGAGTACTGCTAGTGAGAATTTTTTTTTATATTTTTGCACAAAAGGAGGGCGAAAGGTCGAACAACAAGCATATTAACACCACAACCAATCAATCGTTATGTTAATAAGCAATGCCACTAAACATATTTACACCATGCAACCAATCAATCTTTATGTCAATAAAAGACACCACTTCCTTATAACTACCCATTAACTTAAAAATCATGATATACTAAAATTTGGTTATATACATTACTAAATAATATTTTAAAAGTATTTGTATAAAATTTAATTGTATTGGTTTTATTTGTATGGTATTCAACCCTTTCCCAATACTATTAGATAATGATTCATTCAAAATTATTTCTATTACTCTTTTGCATAACTTATATAATGTCTCCATAGTTCTGGTCTCCTACCTCATGAGTTCTAGTTTTCACCTTAGGGTCAAAAGTATTTCTAAAACCCTTCAAGTTTAATCATCTATGGTTGAGGGAGACTTCTTTTAACACTATGGTAAAGGCGGTTTGGATGGACCGTTCCCTCTCGTTACCTAAAGACGCCCAAGGGAGCTTGATTAGAAAGCTCACAACACTAAAAAATCAGACTATTCACTGGTTAAGGAATAAAAAGAAAAGAGAACAGGCCGAGCTAAATAGTATAGAACTGGAGCTGGAACATATTCTAAATCAAAAGCTACAGGACACTAGTCGTGTGGATCTTGACTATAGGATTTTCTGTCTGGAGGAAGCCCGGAATAAACACCTTCGGGATGACGAGGAGAGATGGCGATTGAAGAGCCGAATGCTCTGGCTGGCTGGAGGTGACAAAAACACAAGATTATTTCACCGAATAGCCAGCTCTCGGTGATCAAAAAAGTATCTCTGGGATATAGAGGATGAGAACGGCCTTTTACACCATTCACAGGCAGAACTCAAAACTGCGGCCTACAACCATTATAAAGCTTTTTACAAGGCAACACCAGATCCTTCTCTAGCTGCTCAGACAGATTTAGCTGGCCTTTTCCCAAAATTGGTCACATCTGAGGAAGCCTTAACTTTAGAATCCCCCTGTACAAAGGAGGAACTGCTAGAAGTTTTAAAAGGTTTTAAGAAGGAGAAAAGCCCTGGTCCCGACGGCTGGTCGGTCGAACTTTTCCTACACTTTTTCGATCTTATGGGACAGGACCTTCTAGACGTCGTCAAGGATGCGAGAAGCAGAGGGAAAGTAAATTCCCAGCTAAACAACACTTTTATTGTACTGATTCCTAAATCTAATCTCCCCGGACAGTTTAATGATTTCCGTCCTATTTCTCTCTGTAACCTCTGTTACAAATTAATCTCAAAACTCATAGCCAGAAGACTTCGTCCCTTTCTCTCCAAGGCTCTTTCAGAAGAAAAGCTTGGCTTCCTAAAAGGAAGACAGATTCTTGATGCCGTTGGAGTTGCTCAAGAATGCATTCACACCATAAAGACAAAAAAACTAAAGACTATTCTTCTTAAGCTGGACCTCAAAAAGGCTTTCGATTGCATTAACTGGAACTTTCTGCATCTCATTCTCATATAGAGCGGCTTAGGCATCATTACAATGAATTGGATAATGGGATGTATCTCCTCGACCACCATGGCTGTCTTGATCAATGGTGAAGCAACTAAGACTTTTCACTGTGAGAGAGGGCTCCGTCAGGGATGCCCACTCTCACCACTTCTCTTCATTTTCATCTTGGAAGGACTCGACATTTTACTCAAGAACAAACAAGCAGATGGGCATTTGAAAGGGATAAAAGTCGCGGGACTGACACATATCCTGCATATCCTTTTCGTTGACGACGTGCTGATCTTGTCGAATGCAAATCTGGCTGAATGGACCACCATTCATTCTATTCTAATTTCCTTTTGTGATGTTTCAGGTTTAGAAATCAATGTCCATAAATCGGTCTTCCTAGTTTCAAATGTCCATGAACCTTTGCATTCTGATTTAAAAGAGTTGTTTGGTATTACATCATTGGAGCTATCAAAGGGATTTTCCTATTTGGGTTACTTCTTAAAATCCGCCTGCTACACAAAACATGACTGGACCTGGCTAATTAACAAATTTGAAGGCAAAATTCTTAACTGGCAAAACAGATTTCTCTCTATGGGAGGAAGATATGTTCTGATAAAGGCTGTACTGGAAAGTATCCCGGTTTTTTGGATGGCATTAGCCCACATCCCGACAACTATTTTGATTTCTCTTCGTCAACTCATCTTCTCCTTCCTTTGGACTGGCAGTAAAAAGAACAAAGGCTTTCATCTCAACAAATGGGAGGTTTTATCTAAACCAAAGCTGATGGGAGGTTGGGGCCTCAAAAATCTGCCTCTTTTTTATAAAGCGCTCACGGCTAACACTCTGTGGAGAATTTTAACGAAACTGGGCCTATGGAATAGAGTTATCAATGCAAAATATCTCCTTCATATCCCGGTTCACCTATGGATCAGATTCGCCTCAGGCCGCCCTACAAAAGGTTCTCGAACCTGGAAACATCTCTTATCCTCCCTTCCGATTCTTTTACAGTGGATCTCGTGGAATCCGGGTAATGGATGCTTAATTGAAGTTGGCAGAGACAACTTCCTGGGATTGGGGAGAAAAGTCTTACTCTCTCCTTCTCTTCTAGCACACCTACAAGCCAAGAGCCTCATTCTTTTGAATCAATTCTGCTATCAGACCTCAGAAGGACCGTTGGGTGACACTTGGCTCAATGGATCGGATCTTCTACTGGATCCCGAGCTTTTATCTGAATGGGACGGCTTCATCAAGATTATCAAAGAATCGGGCCTGAGACTACAAGAGAAATCGGATTCAATTTTCTGGATGGGAGGAGATGGCTCGGGCCAGCTCAATGCAAAAAATGTCTATCTAGCATTGGCAACAAATAGCTGGAAACCTCTAAAAGCTAGCTGGAGACAGAGAATTTGGAGGGACGACTGCCCTATGAAACTCAAACTTTTTGCGTGGCTCCTGATCGAAAACAAATTATTAATGTGGGAAAAGTTGCAAGCTCGTGGCTGGGAGGGCCCGAACCGATGTATACTCTGCAAGTCTGCCAGTGAATCCACGCTCCATGTTTTATTTCACTGTTCCTTCATTCGAGCGATCTGGTCAAACCTTTCATCTACGCTGAAGATCATCTCTCCATGGTCAGGTTCCAGCATTCAAGACTGCTTTCACATTTGGTTTAAGGATAACAACATTCATAAAATGCTCCCCGTCCACCTCTGCTGGCATGTTTGGAAGGCTAGGAACGAAGCAATTTTTCAAGACAGGACACCTTCATTAAATAGAATATCAAACCACTTTCTTGCTGAAGCTTCAAGCACTAGTTCGATCGTAAAGACTCTGCCCTCCATTCGACACACTTTTGTTTTCCCCACTGACAGGACAGTAGCCTGGTTCGACGGAGCCTCGCAACAAGGAGGTGATCTTTGTGGAGCTGGGGAGAAAATTGTTCTAAACCCTCACACCTGCATTCGATGGACCTTGAACTGCGGACAAGGAACAAACATGAAGGCAGAACTATTAGGTGCATGGGCATCTCTTGTCCTGGCAAGTCGATACACCGAAGAGTTGATACTGCTTGGTGACTCAAAACTTACTATTGACTGGTTAAATGGTCTTGCTGATTTCCAGGTAGCAGTCCTTGGATGCTGGAAAGAGAGAACCAAAGAAGCAGCTTTGTTGTTTAGAAAACTATCTTTCCAACACATTTTCCGAGAAGAAAATAGCGAGGTGGATACCCTTTCAAAAATTGCATTGCATCTTCCATCGGGCCATATCTGCTATACAATTTGGGAGGATGGCAATGAAGGACCAGCCAACAAGATTAAGCTTTGAATCGTCATTTACAGTTTGAGTCTGAAAACCTTTGAATGGAAGCCAATCACAAATGAGAATTTGAGTTGAAAGTCTTGACAGTCATGAAAGATCCAAGCTTTAAGCATTCTTCCTAGGAGAGCTGCCTACCGTGTGAACGGTCATTGTAATTTTTTATATCCTTTTGAATATAAAGAGTATTTTTCTCGTGGAAAAAAAATATAGTCTCCATAGTTTTGGTCTCCTACCTCATGAGTTCTAGTTTTCACCTTAGGGTCAAAAGTATTTATATTACTCTTTTGCATATCTTATATACTCTCCATAGTTTTGAGTTTTCACCTTAGGGTCAAAAGTATTTCTATTACTCTTTTGCATATCTTATATAGTCTCCATAGTTTTGGTTTCGTACCTCATGAGTTCTAGTTTTCACCTTAGTGCTTAATGGAATGACTTTCTAGTTCTAGTTTTCACCTTAGTGCTTGTTTTATTGTGAAGAATGATTTCCAAGGATATTTTGAAAATTCCCTCCTGTTATTGAATTCCTATTTTTTCCCAAAATAACTATAGACTCGTATATTTGCTACCATTTTTTCCCAAAATAACTATATATTTGCTACCATTTTTACTATAGAATCGTATATTTGTTACTATTTTTTACCAAAATAATTATAATCTTGACTTACTAGTATATTTGCTACCATTTTTACCAAATAATTATAATGTTGGTTTTTTACCAAAATAATTGAATTCCTAATTTTATTTTATTTTCCAAAATAACTATACCCTCGTATATTTGCTACCATTTTTTTACCAAAATAATTATAATCTTGACCTTTTACCAAAATAATTATATTATAATCTTGACTTAAAAGTTTTTTTTAATGAATAAAAAAACTTTTTTTCTTCATTGGATTTTCAGCTCCCGTATATATTAAATTTAATTGATTTGATGTGATCAAATGATCACATTTGATAAGTTGGTCATTATTGATTGCTCTACTTAGTCATCATTCACTCCTTGCACGCCCAAAATCATCATACTTTATCACCTTTACACCTCAAATCACTATTCTTTATCCATAAATCTTCCTACTCAAACCTATAAATACCCTTTCATTTCTCCAATCAAATGATGAAGTGATTAAAGTTTCCATTTATCCCCAAACACTTCAAGTTTTCTTCAATTTCTGATGTTACCATTAGCTTATGAAGGCGTGGATCAAACTATTTATCAAGAATGTTGTTAATTTTAATATATATAATTTAATAGGTTAAATAAATCATTATAATTATAATAAGTAAATGGTTATTGGAGATATATTTGAATTTTTGACATACTTTTTAAAAAATTGTATTTTAATTATTATAATAAAAATGTATAGTCATACGTCTATGGTATTTATAAGTGTTGTTGAGCTTTTTACATGACAATACTATGTCTAATACATTTGTTTATATTCAATTACATTTATAGTCTCATTAAAAAAATGATTCATAGTAGTACATTAACCATTCATCTAGTAAACTGTAAAAATTCATTATTATACAAAATATGAGATAGAACACTGAAGTTTAGGTCCATGGTTCATGAGTGTGTCCATTCTGGATTACTGAAATAATCCAGGTTCCTTAGTATAGCCCAACTCCATCTTTTGAAAGCCCGTTTGTAAAACTATTTGTGTCTCTGTAAATATGAGCACAGATGTATATGAGAAAGAGGAAAGTAGATTGTGAACTTCATCATACAAGGGTCGTAATGTAAAATACATGAGGAAGATTTCTTTGTGCATCCATTTGATAACCAACATTGAGTCTCCAAAGATTTGTATCTGGGTTACACCAAACTCTTCTACTAGTTTCAGAACTAGCTTTAAGCTATCATTTCACAAAAAATATTGGTTTCTTGACCAATTCCAACTTTAAAAGAGATAATATGATCAGAAGCTAAGTATAGAATGCCTCGTGAACCTCCCTTAGTGGGATTCCCCTATGAAACACCATCAAAAAAAGTCCATGGAATATTCTTATTTATTTCCACTTCATTTTTCCTAATAGGAACAATTTTTTCTTGCACATGTGGATAGGCATTTAAAATAGTTATAACATATACATCACATTTTAGAGGAAGTATATCTTTGTCTTCAAACTCTTTGTCTTCAAACAACTTTAATTTTTTTGGCAAACCATACTCTGTACACTATATTGAGAGGATTTAACTTATATATATAGAGAGAGAGAGAGAGAGAATTTAACTTATTATATATCTCTGTATTATTTTTAGCCTGAAATGAGAGCGGAGATATAATAAAACAATGTACATAGGTATCTCGGATATCCAATAATATAACATAAATGTATCAGAGATGCAACCATAAACACAGAGATACAGTAATACATAATTTTCTATTAATGAGCGAAAATGTACAAAGACTGTAAAAATACAGAGTGAAAGACTCGCTAGAATGGTGGCGGCTTATCTCTGAGAAGAGATGTATCTGCTACTCGCATTCGCAAGAAGATGATTTTACAATGAGGCACCAAAGACCTTTTTATCATAAAAAAAATCCAAAACCCTAACCCCGGAAGATGAAAAGCAAACAGTTTTGTAGACTCCATTTTGGGTTATTTGTTGTATCAACTTCCCGGGGGCGTGACTTTGGCATACCCCATTTCGGGCACATGATAGCTCGTTGGAAAGGTATCATTGAGGAGATTCATTTTGGGGGATCAATCAGAGCTTTTGACTATCATTGAGAAGCTCGATCCTGAAAAAACTTCATTTAGGCCCTCAAAATGGACTCGGAAGTTAAAAACTGTTAAAAATAGTAAATTACCAAAATTGCCAAAAAATTGTTTTGAGCCAGTTGGAAAAGGTGGGTGGCCACCGATATCCACCTGGATCAATCCTCCCTCCTTTGGAAGCAATGGTATCCATTGCGTTGAGTCCCCAAGGGAGAGGGAAAAACATTTGTTGACGCTGCATCTTAATGAGTTGCTTGCCTTGTTGGAGAAGTTGCGCTGCTTAGCTTGTTAAAGGTTGTCACAAACCTGTGGTTGGAAGGGTTGGACCTTTTTAACCAGTCTGGCTACATGAGATCCCTGCGTGCAGAAGGAATCTTTACACTTTTTTGCAATCTTTTCGGCCTTCTTCTATTGGATAGAAGGTGCTTGGACTGAGGCTGCAGTGGTGTTCTTATGTTCACTCTTTGAACAGACTGTGAAGAAGATGTATTTTGCAGTATGAGATACTACCTTGTGGCACTATTTAGGTGGGACAATAGTTGGAATTACCTCTGGTATCCTGTGGAGATGACCCCCAAGAGTAACAATGACACTATGGGGTCGAGACTCATAAATAGCATGGCACTTCCACATATATGGTTGGTCCAAGAGAACATCACAGACATCCAAGGGGAAACATCACATAATACCTCGTCCTTGAAGGGTTGGATGCCATGTGACAATCGACATTATTGGCTGACACAAAGATCTCATCCGTGGTGAAGCCACCTGATGTTGTATGGTTGCGAGTGTGGTGTTGTCGACAATCCCAACTGTTTGACGATCTTTGCTAAGATGATATTCTTCTGGCTTATGATATCAACAATAAAAATGAAGTGGGGTCCCCTTCACCCACATCTGTGAATGAAAAAGGTGTTCCCCCTCTTCAGAATCTGTTGGTTCTTTTGGTTGAATTGTTGCAGTCGCGACAATAGTAGTGGGGTATGCATCGATGATCTGTCTTCTATCAGTATTTTCAAAATCAAATTCTGAATCAGGGTTCAACTACTTTTCTTTTATCTCATCCACCAATGATTGTTTTGAGCAACATTCAACGGTGTTGTGACAGGGGCTTTTGTGGAAATCACACCATTTTCTAGTGTCCTTCTTCGTCTTTTCGTGAGCCTTCTTTGCATGTGGCTTTGACTAGTTTTCAGGATGATGTTTGTTAGGGTCGTCTTTATCATACTTTGGTTGTTGCGTATTTCTAGACCCGAACTCTCGTTTGTTTTGGTGCTTAAACTTCTATTCGATTTTAACAGCATATCGATAAGCAGAACCAAGTGATGAGATGTCCAGAAAATCCATTTTAATTTGGATATATCTGTGTAGAGCCCCACGGTATTTTAGAACCAAATGTCGTTTAGAGTCTTTGATACCCAGCTTGGTGCGCAAGGTATGGAAGGTATTGTTGAAATCCAGAACTGCTTGGCCCCTTTCTTGTCACAATGTGGTCCATCTCATGTATTGGTCCTCATAGTTGCCAACATGGTAATATTGTTCCTTTACCGCATCCACAAAAAAATCCCAAGTGAGCTCGACCCCATATATTCCAGACTCCTCTGTGGAACTTTGCTCCCAGTAAGTTTCCCACCAATGTTTAACATGGTGGAGAGCCTTAAGAAGTCCGAAGGTGATATTTTCCCTGTCGGAGAAATTATGAACAGAGAAATAACCTTCTAGCAGATTTAACCATTTTTCTAAGGCATCTGCATCTATCTATCCTTCAAATATGGGAATATCAAAATTAACTTGTACCTTGAAAGGCAAGGCACTTCCAAATTGTCCTCTTGATGAAGAGATGCATGTTGTTATCGGCAAGAATTGAAGGATGTGGAAAAATTCTCCATCATTTAGATCCTCTATCGTGAGAGCTTGTTCAAGCAACATATTAATACAATCATCTGCTCATTGGTTTTTATTTTCTTAAAGCCATGGAGGGTTTCTTGGGCGTGAGAGAGGGTGTCTTTGAGGCTCTAAGCTTGAGACCAACTTCTTATCTCGGACCTCTTAGGGACCTTCTGCTTTGAAAAAATGATCAGAGCACCACCTTTCTGATACCCTGATCCGTATTTTTTGGCATGAAATGAGAGGAGATATATAATAAAGCAATATACAGAGATATCTGGATAATCAATAATATAACACAAATGTATCATAGATGAAACCATAAAACATGAGATATAGTAATACACAATTTTCTATTAATGAGAAAATGTACAAAGCTATTAGAAATGCAGTGAAAGACTTGGTAGAATGGTGGAAGCTTATCTCTAGAGAGATGTGTCCACTACTAGCATTCATAAGAAGATGATTTTACAATGAAGGCTCCAAAGGCGTTTTTATCATAAATAAAATCCAAATCCTAACCGAAAAGGTAATCAATAGTTTTGTGGACCGTTTTGGAGTAGTTTGGTGTATCAACTTCCCAGTAACTGGCATACGATATTTGTTTGGTGCCACGATAACGTTCGTTGGAAGGTATCGGTGAGGGAGATTCATTTTGGGGGATCAATGAACACCTATGGCTATCATTGAGAAGCTTTGATTCTAAAAACCTTCATTTAGGCACTCAAGATGGCCCCGGAAGTTAAAAGCTACTTCAAAAAATAGTAAAATTACCAAAATTGCCCGGAAACTGTTTTGGTCAGGTTGGAAAGGTGGTATTACCCGATATCCACCTAGATTATATATATATATATATATATATATATATATATATATATATATATATATATATATATATATATATATATATATATATATATATAACTACAACTGATGGGCCCAATGGTTAAGAAAATGTGTTTCCTCCTAAGAGGGTCCTGAAGCTCAAATCGAGGAGGGGTAGGTTATGTATACCTCCACAACCTGAGTGGGCCCAATGGTTAAGAAAATGTGTTTCCTCCTAAGAGGTCACAAACTCAAATCCAGAGGGGGGTAGGGTATGTATACCTCCATATAATTTATCAATCAAAATTTGCTGCATGGAGGGGGTCCCTTGTCCCTCGAACAAGGGATTCTCATACACCAATTTGATAAAAAAAATAACTAATACAATTAATTTTTATTATAAAAGAGGCTATAGCAAGGAAAAAGCAGCGAAATTATACAAAATTTCAATTTGCCCTTGAACCTCTAACATATAAGAGGGCATACTTATCCTCAGCTGGGACATGTCTTCTGTAAATTTTACAAAGAAACTACTACTATCCTTCAAAGTGTAGAGTTTAACATAAGAGAACAACAAAAATATAGTGTTACATTGCATAAGAAAACTTGGACTAGTGGAGTTTCAACTCAGTGCCCACCATTGCTTAACATTCTTGATGGTTGACTTGCTCTGGTTGGCAAATTAATGGTTGTAGAACTTCACACGAACCATGGGATCCCTAAGAGGGAATTGGGTCGAGTTGCGCTATAATGCCTGATTGATTGTGCTAGATGCCCTTGCCTAGGGACCATATCTGATCAGAATGATTGTTTACCTTTCAGAGGACTATTGCCATCTCTTTGTTTCTCCTATCTTCCCTATCATGTAACTTCATGCGATGCATAGAGAGCCTCCATATACTATTGACATAATTTCATCTTACCCTTAATTTCCTCCATTTCACAGTTGTTGTAGTGACACAATGGTTGGCTCCTTTGCCACATGGAGAGAAACAAGCAGGAGCTACAAGAATTGAACCAGAAAGGAATACAATTGAGGAACCCAACGCGATGGAGGAGAGAGATATTACCAAGAGAATTCTAAACTAGTTTTCCTTCATCGTAATTAAATGACTAAGGCCCAATGACAAGGGGAGTGTACATGAGGAGTTGAGGGGCCATGAATGAAAATGATGACTAGAGAAGGTACTAGAAATCAGAAGTCGAAGGTTGCATTTGGTACAACATTTGAACTGAGACAATATGAACTTAAGGGGACAGAACCTCTTGCAATGACGTCAAGCAAAGCCAATATCCCATATGCTCCTTGACGCGTGGAGGATGGTTTGCATGTCGAGTGAGGAGAACACCTCGTGGAGGAAATATACAGAAGGTTCCAAATGTTGTGTTGGCTTCAATTATGTCATGGAAATCAATGAGGATGGGAGTTGAGGTCACATCACCCTCAAGGCCCAGGCCCGATTTTTTACTAGAGAGGAATTTAATTTTTCCTTTATCCGTGGAGCAAAAAAAAAAGAAATTTCCTTGGATAATTTAACTATGGTAAATGGTGCATAGAAGGAACCTCATTTATTCTAAAAATACCTTGATCTAGTTGCTTATCATTCTTGGCTAGAAGATCATCTTCTCCATTTTTCCTACGGAATACATGAAATTACTCTACTGATTGAAATATTTTCTCCTCAATTTTAATCCTATCATAAATTCTTTGAAGGATAGGCTGTAAGATTTTACTGAATTTGCGTAAGCCTTTTGTTATCAACTTTGAGTCCCTAATGATGATGACACTCGAGGATTTGTCGACCTTCAATAATTTCATTCCCATATACACAACCAAAACTTCTACTTGATTATTTGAGTTGATCCCCAGGCCTTATAAATACTTCATGATCTAATTTCCATCAAGATCATATATGACCCCTGACCCCTGCACCTGCCAACCCTAGTTTATATGATTTTAAAAAATGAAAAAGTGTTTGATAAGTTGTTTTTAATAATATTTATATATTATCATTTTTTTAAATAGAAGTTGTTTTAATAAAATAGTAACTAGGTTAATTATATCAATAAATAAAAATTTATTTTTTATTATAATTATATTTAATTAAATTTATTAGTAGATAAAATTACCTTTTTATTATAATTATATTTTCAAATAATTTGTTAGTATGTTTAATAAAAAACAATAATTATTTCTTTACAAATATATTTTTATTATAAATTAGTTAATAATTTTTCATGTAATAAATTTATTTCTTCCAGGGGAGGTAGGTGTGGGAGGGCCCAGGGGTTCTGTACATCCCTAGAGGAATTCAAGTTTTGGACTTCTCCTGGAATTTGGGCATTGCATCGAACAATGTGGTCGAAGCCTATGCGGGATATAAAGCATTACTATTGATGCAGGTAGACCAGATCAACCAAATATCCATAGTGGGAGACTCTAAAAACACCATTATATACTTTTTCAAAGGATCTGTCCCCAAGGATGCTAAGATTAAGAGAACTATTGAAAGAATCTGACTACTCCTAGCTAATACCTCAACAAAAAAACTCCACATTCTTAGATAAAATAATCGAGAAGCAGACATAATGGAAAATAGGGAAATTGGTATGGCCCCTAGTTCTTTGCGGGTCCAAGGGAGTGTAAAATTTGTAGCCCCCCTAATGGAAGAAGTTACACAAAGGATTGGGGTCTGTAGGGCCCACGCTGACATCAGAAGAGGAAGAACACATGGGTATGGCATGTAAACCCGAGATCCTAGCATTAAATATTTGAGGGCATTCAAGAAGTAGTTATTCCATTTTTGTGTGGCTCATGGGGAAGGACACAATGCAATCTCTATTAATCATGCCTCGGGATGCGACTTGTTTTCCTCTACGGTGATGGTACTTCGGCCCTTGGGAATTTAACAAAGGAAATACATTGGGAACTCAATCCACCCCTTGCCATAATGACTTTCATGATGGGCGCAAAGGGGGTAATGAAGAAAGGATTTGCGAAGCAATGGGAAGTACATGCCACGATAACTTCATTTGGACCTATGGAGCATTAGAAATCGTATATGACTATGAATGCATGCATGCAAAATCTTTGAGTTCAATCTCAGATTTGGGGACATGTTATATATATCATAATTAAGGAGCAAAGAATAACACATTTGATTATGGGTTTTGATTCTCAGCGGTGGATGCACAAGGGGTTATCTCTCGGTTGGTTGGACTCATATCGTGGAAGGCTTCAAGGTGGCTTCTTCTTCTGGCTTCCTTTGGGGATGGACGTCATTCCTCTGTGGAGTCATTTGCATGTCGAAACCCTGATAAGAAGCGCCAGTTCCCGAGCATGATCTAGGAGACTTCAACCACCAGGAGGCAAAATGAATGAAGATGCTACTAGATTTGAATGTGGTTGTGGAGATTCCAACAGAGAAGCAATAAAGGAAGAGCTCCAACTTGAAATTTCACACTTACTAATATGTATTGTCATTTTGAATTTTTTTTGGCTTTTGGATATAGTATAAAAAATGGATGAAATGTTAGGCATTATAGTCTTGGTAAGAAAATCTAGGTTATAGATAAAAACATGATGTTGGGTTTTGTTATGTATATCAGCCTTTTCTCATGTACTCAACGGCCTTGACCATGCCCTTTTTATTAATAAAATTTTCCCAATTTATATAAAAAAATAAATTATTCCTTTTACGATTCATTCTAATATCATGTTTCATTAATGTTTGACATTTACTCTATAATTATTTTTAATGTGCAATGCACATTGTTTCATTGATTTTGACTCTATTTTGATTTTATAAAATAAATAAATAAATAACTTAATCACATAATACTTTTTAAATATTGAATGTATATCAAAATAATAAATAAATAAAATAAAATACAACCACGAAGGGATTAGTATTAGTTTCATGTACAAAACTATTCAATATATAAAGTTAAAAAAACTCACTCAATTTTCAAAACAAATTTCCCAAATTGAACTAGAATACCGTTCAAGTTTCATGTACAAAACTTTGCAATGTATAAAGTTCAAAAAACTTTCACTCAATTTTCAAAGCACATTTTCCAAATAGAACTAGAATACCGTTCAAAATATCTTACATACCACATTAGGCTGACCATTTCCAAACAACATTTTTACAAATTTCCTTGTGTTATTTTCTTATATTTCAATTATTCCCAAATTCTTCTTTTATTCTGAATAATTAAGATTAACATTAAATTTTAAGAGTTATTCTTAATTTCAAGTTAAAGAGTATATTCTCATTGATCTTATATGATAAAAAGTTGAAAAAATAATTGTACTCCACTTAATAAGAATAAAGTAAATACACACTTCAAAATAAAACTATTTTAAATAAAATATTGACCTTCCAATTATTTAAAATGTTAAAATTTAATAAATAAATAGATGGATTGACATTTCAGAAAGTAATAATAAGCATACTTTGTATGTTCACATATAACCTTTTGTTGGGTTATAAAAATTCATAACCATTGAGAATGTCTCAATCATGCTTAACCATGGGAGTCATGTTCATTTTAGATCTCAATAGAAAAGAAGAAATTATAGTAAATCTTGAGGCCTTTGTTCAAAGGTGATAATTCTATCAAATACTATAAAACCAATGAAGAGACCCTACTTGTATTATAGGTCTCTACGAACATGGCAATCTAGCATGACCACATCCATTGCTTATTGTTTAAGTTGAGATGTTTATGATTTGGAGTTTTCGAAGATCCATGAAACGCGAAACTAAATGAAATTACTAATCAAAAGATCAATGCTACTAGAAACAAGAAGAACATAACAAAGGAAATGGCATTATGGCAACTGTCGGAGGTAAAGATAACAAAGCAAATGGTATTATGGTGAGTGTGGGATTCAAAAACATGAAGTGTGTAAACTAAATGCAATGTCAATTCCTATATTGACAAAAATCAACAATGCTCATAACAGATGAATTGAAGTGGGGATTTATAAAAACAAGGTGTCTAAGCTTCTTTGGTATAATTTCATTAAGTGACACATAAATAGTGGATACACCAATATGGTGGTAGGATATTTATCTAGGTGTGAACTATGTGATGGATTCAATGTTATGAAATGGTACACCTTATAAAAGAATAGATAAGAGCCAATTAGAATAGAGATGATTTTAGTGATGTCAAAGACAATTATTTTGTGTTGAACTAATGTTGAATGGGCCTAATGACTAAGAACATGTGTTTTGTCCTTGGGGATAAAAGTTGTACATGTTTATATATTTGGCCCATTGTGATGAGGCTCCACTCAATGCTCATTGACCAACCAAACATTGAAAATCTCACCCTTAAGAGAATTATTGTCCCTCATAAATGACAAATGATTTCAAATATTTAATTTTTTTTTAGAGTTTTTAAATTACCTTTCTAAATAATTTCAAAAATTTACATTTTTTAAAGTGTTTTTTTAATTACCATTCTAAAACAGATTTGAAGAGCTTAGTCCAAGTGTTCTACCTTTTAGTCCTTTTTCAGAGATATTTTAAGGTGATATCTGCATGAAATTATGTCAGAAATTATTGGATATGTAGATTTTAGTGGTTAATTTTGTAAATTCAATTGTCCCATAGGTTTTTCAACACTGTGAGTCCATTTCTACATTCAAAAATACAATTTAAAGAGTAGAAAGTTGTTATTTAGTGCAGATTTATATGGTCCAATTCAGAGGAAAAAAAAAAAAAAAACATAGAACACTTAGACAAAGCCAAAGGAAAATTCAATTTGGTAGTTATTCCCAACCAATACACTCACTGCACATATTTCAAAGACTATAAAGACTATTAATGGAGACATAAATTCAGTGTAGTTATTACTTTTGGAGTGGGCTAACTAGAGAGCAATCTTCCCTCAGTACAGAGTTACTTTTAGGCATGTTTTCTGGGGGTGCTGTTTCCGGCCAATCTAGAAGTCTAATTGATTTTCTGAGCATCTGGGTTGGTTTAAAATGGAACAAAACCCCTCGGATAAAGTTTTGAAATGCATGGAACTTTAATCCATGTCAAACTCAGGCTACCCCTGAAAATCTGGCCGAGCCCATTTTATTTTGCCTGAAAACAGAAAAGATAAGATGACTCCGAAGTTAGCTTACTCCTTTATTTTTTATTAATATGAAAATTTATAATTACTACAGACGACATCTGATATTATCTCCAAACGAACAACAATTAGTGTCAGCAATACACTGAACGAGGAAGGAATTTGGAATCGATGCAATCACGCTATCACGATTCTACAGACTTGGGAAGTTAGCTATCACGTCACATTCCAAACGTCTTGTATTCGAGCAAAGTGATTATGCATCCAATAAAAAAACCTTAATAGTTGCAGAGACATGACATTGCACATGGAAATCTCTCGGTGTTGCAGGGATCCCAACATTTATAATCAAAGAGTCTGCATCTCTTAATCAGTGGACCAATTCTGATAGGAATTTATATCAGAAAAGGACAGTATTTATACTTTGTATTTATGATCGGAGTTTATAATAGGGATTTAACTCTTCAACATAGAATGATTTAACAATTCGGTCCATTTTAAGACGATTAAAACCTTGAATTTTCCAAAAAATTAATAGACTAAAACGAAACAATAAATTGCACAAAATCATATAAATTGGATTTGTACATTCATTGATCGACTCCAGAACAAATTCATACAGTTTCTCATGCATAACAGTTACAGTCCAGTTTACTGTCACAAAATCGTTCTGGCCCCTCCTTTGTATAGGTAGCCCCTCGTGAACCCATCCAAACAACACGAATGACATGAGTTGCTGTAACAGTAAGGACGACAAGACTTCGGTCATTATGATTGATAGTACCTTCACAGCAGCTTGGCCGTGTTTGGAAGGAATGGCGTGCTTAACCTTACTGGGCCTCACTTTACTGGGCTTCCCATTTCAGTGTAGTTTAAACGTTCTATTTTTGTCAATTTTTGGGTGACTTTTTCCGTTTGATTTTGCTCGAAATTCTGTGAGAAATGGTTGGATCTGCAGATTCGAGGGGCTAAGTTTGTATAATCCAAGAGTCTCAGGGGTTTTCAGCACTAGATTTTTTCCAGATTTCCATCGTCAGATTCCCGCCAAAAAACCCAAAAAATAGAACTTTTATCCAACACCCTCAGTTTCAAGTTCTTATACCTGTACCTGAAGTCACTGCCCATTATTTTATTCTTTCTTTGAGCATGAATCTTATCAGAAGGGGGCTGCAGGTATGCATGGATCTTATCAGAGCTCTGCAGATAAGGATAGCTTGGGCTAAAGTAGTACTGGGATGGGTAACCAAGTCCACTAAGTCTTAGTGTTGCACCCTCCCCCTTTTATTATTATTATTATGTGATTTAAATTGCATTCATTTCAAAAACATAACTAGACTTTAATACAATTTTTTTTAAATTAGTAAACCCTATTATAATCAAATATTAGTCTTAGACTTTTATTATATTAAATATTTTTGGATTTTTAACATTTAACTTATTTCTTCCATTATAAAACAACTATATTTTTAATCAATCAAAAATAATTTTAAATAAACTTTTAAACAACAAAATTTTATTATAAATATATATTTATCTTTTATAAAATAAATAAATTAATTTATATATATTTACTTTTTATATTTATTTTAAAATAAAATAAATAATTAAAACAATTTGAAGAATTATTTTAATCCCGACTATGTGATGACAATGCTAACAAAGTCCCATCTTATAACTAATCAATATAAAATTATGTAAGTACAATGTACCTTGTATCATATGGAGATTTTATATGGTAACAAAGTTCCTTCCTATAACTAATCAATATAAAATTATGTAACTACAACGTACTTTGTATCATATAGAGATTTTTGAAGTTCAATAAAGCGTACTGATTTTGTTGGAAATTTTTTTATATGAATTTTAAATAATATGTTATTTAAATTGTAATTTTAATATTTTACATAGATAAGAAAGTTATTTTTAAGATTTTTAAATCTTAAAAAAAAATGGTTAATATTAATTAAGGTTTATATATGTATGTAAATAAATAGAAAACAAAAATTCCAAGGAAAAAATTTATAAATTTATTTAAAATAAACAAAATTATATTGTTATGTATGACAAGGCATTCAAAAAAAATGTTTTGTATGAGCATAACAACTATGCATACACGCCATACATATCATAAAGATAAATCAAACAAAAAAATTGTTATATCATAAAGCTAAATCAAACCAAAAAAATTGTTATCTTTTAATAATAGGATATGAAAATTGTCAACTTTCACATGATTTTAATGTATATTAATAACAAAAATATGATTGTTTATGGATTTAAAAGACAAAAATACATATTTGCAAAGATGAGAATCATTAATTTTTTATTATAACAAGTGTTGTATGGAAGTTCTGTCAGGTTGGAATGGGAATAAATGCACGTTGAAGTACATGTTGTATCTATGTAGAGGATAACTTTGTGGCAGCGTACCACTGGATTCAAATATAATAGACACAATTCCCTGACATCCAACATAGTTGAAGGAAAAAAAAATTAGCATTTCCGAATTAGTTTTCTTCGAAATTTATCAAATATTAATAATGTCTTGCAACAAAGGTTCCTGGAAAAAAGGACCAGGAAACACACACATTAAACATTCAAATATAATAAACACAATTTCCTGACATCAAGCATAGTTTTCTTTGAAATTTATAAAAATTAACAATGGCTATTACATATTTGTGGAATATGTTCCATATATCTGGAAATTTAAATGTGTTTGTCATATACACTGGGAAAGGGGCTCTCGCGGACAATAAAAAGAAATAAGTACAAGAATTAGGACTGTAGAAAGAAGAAGTGTGCGACGGTAGAGAGGAAGACCTGAAAAGAAGAAATTGGAACTTATGAGCCTTTGGTTAAAGATTTTTATTTAAAGAGGTAGAATAATTGGATTGATAAAGAAAACAAGATGACATCAATATAGACTTACTATGAAGCCGATGCGTTTTTGTTGCTGTCATTGACGGTCGTTGGAATCGTGCCAACCGATTGTTGCCCTTCCATGATGAGGTTGTCCATTCTCTGTTGGAACCATTCTTCAATGTGGCTTCGCATGGGGGCCATAGTGATTTCATCCTGGATTTCTATGTCGAAAACCTCGTTTTCTATTTTCCTTAGATCCATAGAAATACTATGCAGAGCCTGTTCAATTTCTTCATTGTTTATTGCATAGTCCAGTAGCCAGTTCTCGATCTCATCTACACGATATTCAAGGATGTCGTAAAACTTTTCGAAAGACAACCCTTTTAAAATATCAAGTTATTCATCGAAGGCTTCTTTGGTCATTGACAAGGAATTGAGGACTAAGTTTGGGTCTTGAACCTCGTTGGTACTTTCGACTAAGTCTATTTGGGTCAGGTTTCTGAATAATTCTTCTTTCTCTGATATGGCTTGTTCACATGATTCGACAATGAGCTGCAAGTTCTTAACTTTCTTTTGCCAACATGTTTTTAATTGTTTGATCTGCTTAGGGGAGGGGAGATCCTCTTGTCTTCTTTTCAGATCCGAGTTGTTGATGGCATGGTTGGAAAAAGGGGTCAGCATCTATTCATAAAAACATTGATCATTTTTAAATTCGTCTGCAAATGTTCGTGCAAATCATTTTCCCTCTTTCGAAAGGAAGTTATATTTTGTGATGTTTCCCAGGCTTCAATAACTAGTTGCATTCTTTTCTTGATGTTATTCTCTACAAGGGCTCTACACGATGCGAGGAGGCTAGAGGATCCTTTTAACTTGCCTTCAGGGGTAGCAGACACTGTTTTTGCTAAAGGACTGGCTAACTCTGGGGTAGCAATGAAAGCCTCCTCAAATTCCTTGACATGCTCCTTTGGTCTGGCATTCTCCGCTTCAATTCCTCCAATGGAATCATCAAGAGCATCACCGGTTACGTGGTGAAATAGCGTGATTTGGGACAACCGCATTTTCCTAAAGTTAATCTCTGTACGAGATTTTCTTTTCTTATTTGTTACATCTCTCGTTTCAATGACTATATTTTTAGATTGGTTGTCAAAAACAACGCTCTGGAATACAAAGGATTCATCTTCATCCAAAATGTCGGTCTCATCTATTTCCATTGCAGAACTATGGTGCATCACGTCTTCGGACGGGCCAACTTCGTGCATGTGCTCAGTTTCAATTTCAAGTTGCATCTGCTCACTTTCAATTTCCGGTTCGTCTGCCTGCCCTACAATTATTTTTCTCTTCTTCGTCAGGGAAACTTTGTGAGAGCTATCAATTTTTGTGCAAGGAGGGTTCTTATCTCCTCCTCCGTTTGAAGATTTTTGGGTTTCTTTCTTACTGGGGTGGGTTGTTGAAGCGATGCTCCATGATGTCGTGCTCTTGGGAGTGTTGGCGGGGGACTGGACACTCTTCTCACCAGATACTTTTCCCTGTTGTCTGTACAATTCAGTCGCACTTTGCAATGTCTCTACCTCGCAATCGCCAAAAGAAGGAGTGTTGTCGTCACTGTCTCTGTCTTCGGTAAGGCGTCTATGGATAAAATAGCTGCTAAAGCCAACCGCTAGTAGTTGTTCTCGAAATATCCCATTAGGGTCGAACCCTTTTATCCTTTCAGCATATGTTAGATTCAAGTTCTTGAAATGGCCTACGAATTCGTCAATCTTGTTGACGTTTCTGCACACGAAGTCCCCGAATTTCCAGGGCAGAGGAATGAACTGTTTTTTTTTCTTGTCATGGAAAAAAATGCAACTAGTGGGTGTATTGCCTTGCTATTTCTGTAACAAACATCTTGTCCATGATGTGGCATGGAAGGAAAGTAGGATTTTCCTTGGAGCCAAAGACCATTAGCACAATGTGATTTTCCTTTTGTTCAAGTGTCCCCTTCCTATTCAAAAACTTGATTTCCTGGCCAGACATCCGGGGAGCATCCTTCCCTAACAATAAATCTTTGAAAACTGAGACAAAGTCATTAAAAACCTCATAAAAACAATGGGAGGCCTTGTGCCTCCACAGGGCCTGGTACCAGAATGTTACTAGGTCGAATTCACAGTTTATTTTCTTGGAAACAAATAATTTTGGAAATAGACAGCAATGCACTATTGTGAAAATCAAGTAGGATGACATATAAAATTAATTCGATTCTTTGAATCGTTACAGTTGGGAACAAATTTTGAATGGAAATTGGCTTCCCCCAATCGAAAATGAATTGTTCCTTGACTGTGAAGTATTAAATATAAATAACTATATGGGAAATGGTTTTCATGGATTCTTGTCCCATTATTCTTGTAAACAACCAAGCAATTTACCAGATTTGATTTCTAAAGGAACTTACCTGCAACTTTGTGATATCTCCAGGAACTGTTGTCGGGTCTTCGAGGAACTTGGCTAAGAATTCCAACCTGTTATCATGTTTTTCTAGGTACTGCTTGCAGTCTTGTCCAACGTTTGCTTTGACAATCTTAACATCTTGCGGGAGACCTGTGACAAAGAAACAAGAGAATTGTCATGCAGTGGAATAATTTTTTGGCTTGAAATATATTTTTCGGCGCACCAAGAGACCACCTCATTACAGTCAAAAACCTCAGGGACGTAGCCTGCACGAGAGATTCCAGAGGTCCAAATCACTTTGTTCTGGGCAGAACCGGATGAATAGTAAGAGTATTCCCTAAACCACTGGAAGTTCAGGCCCTGACGTCCGAAGATATTCATTGTATCTCCACAAAACTGTTGCCGACCTGCTGCCATAAGTTTACAAGAACGTTTGTTTACTCCAGACGATGATTGAAATGAAGAGTTGGAAGGGATAATATAACATTGCATAAATCTTGGTCCAATGCGTGTGAATGGGAGATCTCCTCGAGACTTTCTCTCATTAATGACAATTTCGACGACTGTTGCATGATGTGTTGTTAACATTAAACACTAGTAATTGCACACATAGAAGTGCGAACATGGAGGATACGAAAACGAGCGATTAATAATTGGAGATTTCCTGAACAGGCCAACGCGACGACCCGTGTTTGAGATGAACAATCAGAAGGGACAATATAACTCTTCGTGGATCGTGGTTTAATGCGTATTAATGGGAGATCTCCTCGAGCATTTTTCTCATTAATGACAATGTTGACGGTTCTTGCATGGTGAGTTGTTAGCATGAAAGGTTACTAATTGCATATTAAGAAAGAAGTACGAAGGTCACAGGGACAGAAAAGAGCATTTAAGGAGTGTCTAATTATTGAAAGCGTTCAGGAGGGCTACAAAATAGGGTTACAAGATACAACTATTGGAGGTGAGGGCGCGAAGGTCAAATTGTATGTCTCGAAACTTTTTGAGTGCAATACGCATAACACCGAAGAGGGCATGATAGGAAAGTCCAGAGGGCAATTTGTATATCATGGAATTCTAGGTAATGTTTGCAGGACACAAAACAATGGAGGTGAAAACGAGAGCCCGCCTATCCGGGAATCCGCAATCGAAAAAGTGGCTCAAGTATGGAATAAATAAATGGATGGGCGGATTCTTTTTCACTAATATATTGAAACTTGTGATATATATCCCATTGAGTGGAAAGATATTTTCTGTATGTCTCTGGGCAGAAAAGAGAATAAGATAAGATAAATTAATTTAAATTCTAGGAGTCGAGCTTTAATTAAATTTCACTATCTCGTTGACGCTTTTGCTTTTTAATGGTGCTCTATACGTTTTTTGCATGATGAACTATTATCATTAAACCTTGGTCAGGCACAATAAACAGTGCCTAAGAATTGGAGATTCCGTGAACCCGCTAACCCGAGGAACCATGAAAGAGATTCCATGAAATGGGAAACTATGGAAAGTCGTCGAACGGGCTTCAGAATTAGGGTGACAATGGTTCCCCAAGAGACGTGACTTCCCGAGGGTCAAATTGTATGTCTCAGAACTTGAATGCAAAATGTGTACCACGGAAGAGGGGATGATATGGGAGTTCGACAGTCAATTTGTATACGGCAGACCCTTTTGGTCATTAATGACATGCTTAAGATTAATGCACAACAAAGTGCTAGCATTAAATATTTCCAATTGTATTTCCACTGAAAAGTAGGAAGGTAGCGGGGATAGGGAACAACAAGTAAGGAATGGCTAATTATCGAAAGCGGTTGGTGATGCTTCAAAATAGAACTACAAGATACAACCAACAGAGGTGAGGGCCCGAGGGTCAAATTGTATCTCTTAGGAGTGTTGACCGAAGAATGTGTAACATGGAAGAGGGCATGATGATGCATTCCTGTGGACAAATTGTATATCGCGGAACTCCAGGTATTGTTTGCTAGTCATGGAACATTGGAAACACACTCCTGAGCCCACCAGTCTGGGAACGCACAATCGAAAAAGTGTCTAAATATGAACAAGGAAATGGAAGGGCAGACTCGATACACAGTAAATGTACAATGTCATGGAGATACAGCCAACTTGGGGCTAAGTATTGAAAGGAACGACGGACGGTTGGGCTCATGACGGGGCATTCCAGCGGACAAATTTTATATCATGGAACTCTGGGCACTATTTGCAAGTTGCAGAAGATTCCAAACACAATTTTGAGGTCGTCAATCCAGGAACCCACAATCGAAAAAGTGTCCATGTATGGAATAGGGAAACACTAGTCGGGACTTGTTTTCACTAATATATTGAAATTTGTAATAGCTTTGCCATTACCTGGCAAGATCTTCTTTGCATGTTTCTGGACAAGTTCTGTAGGGATGGTTAGTCCTCGAGAATTTTTATTATTAATGACGATCCTTACGGTTGTTTCATGATGGAATTTTACTATTAAACCTTTGGTGTTGCATATTTGGAAAGAATTACGAGGATGGATGGAACAGGAAACAATGACTAGGAATTGGAGATTTTGTGAACCCGCCAACACAAGGATCCAAAATAGGGTGACAAGTTCTCCCCAGAAGACGTGAGGCCCCAACGATCAAATTGTATCACTCGAAACATTTGAATGCATAATTTGTAACATGGAAGAGGGGACAATGTCGGAATTTGGTAGTCAATTTGTATATGGCAGAGGACCGGGTGCCAATTGTTTCGTACTAGTGTGTTCAGTTGTCACTAGTAAGAGCATAATTAACGTATATTAGGAAGGATGAGAAGTTAGTGGGGATGGAAGGCAGCGACAGATACTTTGAAACATTTGTGAACCGTGGTAGAGTGAAGCTTGCGAGTTCGAGGAGTCCACGGTGGAATTGTAGATCATGAAAGTTTTGAGTGTAATATGTATATCACGGAACAAGAAGCAACAGAGTTCGAAAGCGCTAACCCGACAACCGTGGCCATAAAATTGGCTAAGTATGGAAAGGAACAATGGTTGGTCGGATTCTTCATATGAGGATATAGATGGAGATGAAGATATGTCATCCCGCCAACACTGGAACCTGTAATCATAGAAAGGCAACTAAGTATATAACCAGAAAGCGATAATACACAGGAAGAAGAAAAGGGGAAAAGGGCTAAGGATTCCACGGTGGAATTGTATATCATGGAAGTTTTGAGTGCAAAAAGTATATCACGGAACAAGCAGCAGAGTTTGAAAGTGCCAACCCGGCAACCGCGACCATAAAATTGGCTAAGTATGGAAAGGAACAATGGTTGGTTGGATTCATCATGTGAGGATATAGATGGATATGAAGATATGTCAACCCGCCAACGTTGGAACCCGCGATCATAGAAAGGAGACTAAGTATATAACTAGAAAGTAATAATACACGGGAAGAAGAAAAGGGAAAAAGGTCTAAGTATCACAGAGGAACATCTATTGTTTGTTTATTAATGCCAATCTTTTCGAACCCCTGGTGTTAGAGTCCTAACCCGCACATAGGTAGAACAATATATTCGGATGTAATAAAGGTCAATATTAATAAGGCCTTTCAATAAAATAGAATAAGGCGGATGTAAGAAGACCTAATAGAAGCTTTCGCTTCTAGAATGATCTTCCTTTAGATGCTTCCTTTTAGTATAAATAGGAGTCGAGGGTATGAGAACCCTAGCTTGGATATTATTGTAATAGAGCTCTACTCAACTGGAGGTTGCCCCATCGAAGAGGCCCATGAACATTGCTTTCAGATTCAAAGTGTTATTTCTATTGTCATTCTTATATCATTTTAGTGTTATTATGGTGAATTTTCTGGTTATATTGTTGTTATTATGCCATTACTATAATTTTATTTATGTTCTGCATACATTTTATATCTGGTATATTACAAGTGGTATCAGAGCACTTTCCTCGGCAGAAAGTGTGGGTTAAATTTTTTTTTTTCAGGGTAGAGACATATTCTGGCGTCTTTAAGCCATAGAGATATGTTGTTACGTGCATAAACCCGCGGTTGAGGGATTCATACACGCGGGAAATACAAGTGGTACTTAAGCGCACATCTGTTGGCCACCCTTGTAACCCCTATTGGTACCCCTTAGAATGGTAGCGCATCAGACAGTACCTATGTACGAATCGTCCTAGATTACCTGAAGCCCTCTTTAGATAAATTGATCAGTTGCTTGACTTCTATAGTGTCATCGAGAACAACACTCAGGAAGATACTCTCTCGTACCTGGGTAGTCGGGTAGTATGGATAAGGGTACGGTCTATCCTCCTTAGTTAGTGCCCTAGGATATTGGGCCGAGTACTACTGTTGGACCCCGCACATATATCAGAGTGGTATAGCACAGGGAAAACCCTTATATGTAGAACCCTTGAATACCTAACCCTTAGGGACAGAAACATAAACAAATTAAAACAGACAAGATCTATTGGCGCGCAACTGTGTTCGGGTTGCCAAGTAAATACACATTTCTTTCTGGTTAAGCATTTGGGAATTTCCTCTCTGCAGTATTCTTCAGACCGAAGTATAACTCTGTTAATAAAATAAAAATAAATAAAAAAATAGTCGGGAAATTTTTTCACCATTATTTCAGACCTATTCC
>SNQJ01S0047429.1:12647-39539 GCA_010110895.2 Picea sitchensis | reverse complement strand
TCACCCTCACTTTAATCATAAATTTATCTTTTAATTTGCATCTCACAAATTAATTTGACTAAGACCCACATTCGGCAATTTCTCCCCTTAGGCGCCTAGGGAAGAGAAACACTTGCCTTGGTACTTTATTTTAATTAAAAATTCAACAAATTTTTCCAGTTACATGTCGATGCATAGATTAGAAAGTTTTGAGAGCTTCGTTCCCTGGTTATATACCCACCTTCAAGCATGAGAGGAATATTCGTGTAAATAGGGTAAATCCCATCGACCCATATGCAATCATATGCATAGGAGTAGTAAAAAATAAATGTACCATAGCGATAGAAAGTTGATTGTATGTGGAGTCCGTAACTACATCCGGAGGACAGTGAACAAACTTTGACAAATAATATGGCTTTTTGTCAAGTCTGTTACCACAACCAGAAGTAGCTCAACAAACTTTGAAATAGAAACTTTTGTAATTTTAGTATGTCGTTTTAACCACCCATACAATTTCTCTTACTCGCAATGATTCAAATCTATAATTTCCTTCTAAGTATATTCGTGAATGGAGTAATATTTCGCATCATTTCTGAATATTACGGACCATTTTTCAAGCGACGGTAAGTGCAACTCCTCTGACGGAAGACAAATGCTTGTGTGCTTTGCAGAATTTGATACACTTGCCAAATTTGTGTTGTTGGAAGAAGCTATATACTTCAACGAAGCAGAATTTTGCAGGTGACATGAAAATCCCTTCCAACTCCCAACAAGAAAACAAATAATATCAACAAACAAATCTCTAGGCAGGCCTTTCAACCAACCAAAGCATCGAATACAGGGAGAACATCAATCAGAAGATACTTGTTTTTTTTTTTTTTTTTCCTGTCTGAGTTTCTGTTGGCTAACAGAGTTTTTTTTTTGGCTCAAAGCTCACGTCACATAAAACCATTCTCTTGTCTTTCAATTGGGCCTCAATGAAATATCTAAGTTGTCTTACATGTCCATGACCAGGAACATTACAACGAAGGCACCCTAAAGCCCAACTCTTTGATGATAGAGAGAAATGGGAATAAGTATTTAAAATCAATGATGGAGGATGACAACATAATCTTCCGTAGATTTTGGTTTAATTCATCTTAATGGAAGATGCCCTCAATATTTTCTCTTATTAATGCCATTATTTTCGAATATGTGTGTTGAATAGTGACTAATAGCACGTATTAACATTCCCATATCCAAGTAGATTCTCAAATATGACAACCTATAACATATGCACAGTATTAAAGAGGGACATGACATCAAGACCTCTGCGGCTGAAACGTTTGTGGATGGAAGCGTGGGAGTACAATATTGCACTGTTACTATGATGATGCCTTTAAAAAACAAAAATTTAAGCAAATTCAAAATGCAAGCAAAATTTTTTATCAGATCCCATAATATTCACCTGTTTATGCATTTTAATGGGAGATGTCCTCAAGATTTCCTCTTATTAAAGCCAAAATTTTCGAACCTGTATGGTTGGTTGTCACTTTTAAAAGCATAATCAATGTGCATTGGGAAGGACGGAAGGTGGTGGGGATGGAGGGGAGCGACAAAATGATTTTAAACTTTTATGAACCTGAGAACGCGTGAACTCGTGAAACTTTGAAGACTCGACTAAGTATAGAAAGACAGGTCGAATAAACGGATTCATCATAGGTAGAGGCAGGGTTGTGAGTTCTAGGAGTCCAGGATCAAATTGTAGAGCACAGAAGTTCTGGGTGTAAGATCTATACCCCGAACACGAGTTACCATAGTTCGATAGCACTTATCTATGAACCCACGTTCATAAAATTGCCTAAGTATGAAAATGAACGGCGGTCGATCAGACTCGTAATGTGAAGATATAGATGGAGATGATGATTTGTTAGTTCGCTGCACTGGGAATCCGCGAGCACAGAAACGTGACAAAGTATAGAACTAGAAACGCATAATAGAGGGTAAGAACAAAAGGGAAAAACGGGCAAGTTTAGAAGAATTTGGATAAATATGCAAATGGACAGCGGCCAACCGAACTCGTGATATGAATATATAGATGGAGATGATGATTTGTCAATTGGCCACCCTAGCAACCTGCGACCACAGAAACGTGGCAATGTATAGAACCAGAAACACACAATAGAGCGAAAGAACAAAAGGAAAAAACAGGAAAGTTTACAAGAGGAAAAATAAAGGGATAGAAGAACTTTATCGTTCACACAACAACAGTTACTCTCATAACTATGAATCCATAGGAAGACATTAACCATGGGAAAAACATCGTCAGCTATGAAATATAGTTGGAGCCCGACAAACTCTGGTTGAAGCCAGAGGAGATGTAATTTACATCCACTGCAAATTTTTTCATAATATTTTATCTTAATAGTATTTTCTGGGGAACCAACTGCAAAAAAATGTAACAACAGATCCAAATGTAGATGCACTACCCCAACATCGTAAATTTTAAGAAAACAAGATCAAGCAACAAATAACAGCCCAGTTAAGAAGCACCAAAAGGCCCAACTGCAGTCGCAGGACCCAAACCCTCCAAAGTTGAATCAAACAACAACAAGCAGCATCCAGCAAACAAAGAAGCAAGCACCAACCAACCGACCAGAAAATGTCGGTGAAGAACAATATTGGCCAAATTCACTGCACACAATATTGTATCAAAAAATTTGGAGGAAAATTTATTGTAACACATTTGTTAACCAAATATTTCAGGTTGTGAGACCTGTCAGGTAAAATTCAAGGCTGGTAAAATAGATAAAGTACTAGATACTTCAACTAAGTTTATTTTAGAGGTCAAATCACATAGATCATCCACCATTGTGAAGCTGGAGTATGGTCGATAGTTGCTTGTTTTTCCATCCAGATGATTCACGAACTTAGGCCGAGGTAGGGTTTGGGGGCCCTGGTTTCAGGGGCACCAGAGGGCTTGGTTTCTGGAATAGTGTGCCATAGGAGGAGGCGATGTTTGAAGGAGACACATGGTGGGGTAAGTAGGTCGAAAGGGGTTTCGGCCTAAGGAGTAGACTGGCTAGGGTCTATGGTTTTAGATGACAGATGTAGGCTCCTCCGTGGAGGAGCTGGAGGATGACCTATGGTGGAGTCAGGGAGGGATCTTCAAATTGGATGAGGCATACAGGTCAAACTTAAGTATGTACTCGCACTCTTTAATAAAGGTTGATGTCAAGGTAGACTTAGTGGAAGGTGAGTTGGGTTCTCTTTTTAAGCTAGGGATAGATGGTGAGATGTGAAGGAAGCCATGTGATTCAAGCATTTTGGGTGCGATTGACGAGACCTTTGCCCGGGAAGCGGAGTGAGGATGAGGGTTAAGTGGCTTCAAGTCTTGTGGTGAGGTATTGTGTGACTGATAGTTTGGTAAGGAGGAACAAGTGTTGTAGGGGCCAGAACCTTTACGCTCTTCATCGAATGGAGGCTATGCTTTTACAAATATTTGTAGGGTGTATCCCAAAATAGTGACTGGGATTTTGGGTGGCCGAAAGTTTGAAAAGGAGGGACTGGGGTTTAAATCTTTGAAAGAACCAGCTCTGGTGGTATCTGCAGTTCTGGAGGAAGATTTGATACACAATGTGGTGAACAAAGACAATTCATTACAAGAGTTTGTGGGTATACAACACTCTGCTGACTCTGTGGGCAGTGGTTTTCATAGTGGCAGAGATACAGATTTGCTACCCGACAGTGGTAAAGCATGGAAAGTTAGGAAATGACAGCTCTCGGTCACACTAGGGTGAGATATAGGGATGGAGTCTATGGAGAGGTTTCTATCTATGGGACTGGTGGGAAAATTTGGATATGGAGAAGTTGTGGCTAGACACATCAACGAGTGGGTTGAGACCACTTGGGGCGTGGTGGTGGGATATAAGCTGGAAATATTGTTCCTAGTTAAGGGTTGGTTTTTCTTCTTATTCTGGTAAGCTGAGGATGCAAAATGAGTTTTGAACAGGGTTTGGATGGCAAAGTTGGGAAGCCTTATGTTGAAAAGGTGGCACACATCATTCAATCCTGTTAAGTAACCTTTGAGATTTAGGCATTTATGGGTCCTTATGCCTGGGTTCCCACTAGTCTTTTGGAACATCGAGGCCTTTACAGTGATTGGAAATACCTTAGGGAAGTTCCTCCATGTTGATCTGAAGCAGTTGACTAGCTCAGACAAAAGGATGGGGTTCATATTAGTGGAAGTGGATTTAAATGAAGGTCTACCTGATCAGATTGAGATAACCTGACATGACACTATTTTTAAATAGAGACTAGATTATGTCGGGGTACCATTCAAATGTTCGATCTGCAAAGGCATCAGCCATCTGTGACACCAATGTCTTAGGAAATATCATGTAATGATGGTGTAGTTGAAGTGTGTGAACCACAGATGAAAAATACTGTGAATAACCTCTGCTCTGAAGAATTGGGAAGACTGGATTTTTCGCCCGTGGATAGCGATAGAGGTTGTGGTAAGGTTCTAGCTCCCCCTATTTTTACATCATTTAATTCCACTGCTAAATTAATTGGAATTATGGGGGGGTTGTGGGGATATACCGTAACTTCTCTGTAGGGACAAGGGGAACTTTCTATGAGATACATGTTTCGGTACTGGAAGGGGGCAATAGGGGTGGTAGTAGGGAGGGGAATTTGGAGTTGGTTGGAGAGGTGAACTGTCCTAAAAGGGTAGCGGGAGGGATGGACAAGGATACAGTTGAGGGTGAGATTTCAGTAAACACTTGTGAGATTTTAGATACAGGTGTGTTTGCTCGGACGTCGGGCGAAGTGAAGGGATCAAGGGGGGATTTAAGTTTGGTTTTGGGTAAGCCCGATACCAGAGTGGCAAGGATTTTTTCTCTCCCTAGTTGTGAGGAGCAGGAGGAGGTGTTAGGAGGGGGAATAAATTATGTACATCTCTCTTTTTTTCCTCGATCATAGGATGGTTGTGTTTCGGGGGTGGGGGCTAGTTCTTGGAACTCACCAGTAGTGTATTCAGTGGAGGAAAGGGTGTTGGAAGAAATGGTAGGAAGGGGTGAATCGACACAGGTTCAATATACGATTAGGTGTAGAATATTGATTGATTATGGGGTCGACAAGTGCGAGGGGTATTTTACTGATCTGATTGTTATGGAGGAAGTAGAAGACGGACTTTTGAATTGTATTACCTCCTATAGGGATGTACTCACATGGAAACCATTGCAAATATTTGATGGGGGGGCACCCCTTTCAAATATAGCTAGTTCAAGTGAGAAGGAGGGGGGTTCTAAGGGGGTTCTTCTTACAATTTCAGAGGGTAAGGAATCACTGTTAAAAGGGGCAGTACTTGGTGGACTGGAAAAGGACTTTTCGCCACTGAAAACTAGGATTGAAAGGAAACTCGAGAAGGATAATGTAAGTGTAGGGGAGGAGAAAGTATTGATATCTAAAGGAACGTGTGCACTTAGATCTCAGAAAGCCCTGGCGAGAGTTAAAAGATGATCCTAGCTACTCTAAATGTTAAGCGAGTGGGGGGGGGGCTACAAATAAATTATCCCTCGAGCATTTTCTTGACAAGGTTAAACTTGATATTCTGTTTATACAAGAAACTATGGTGAGCAAGGAAAAAGCAAGGGATTTGTTTGTAAAATTATTACCAAGTTGGTACATGTTTGGGGTGGACTCTTCTGGTTTGTTGGGAAAGTTATTATCAGCTTGGAACCCACGTGTAGCTGATTTTACTTCACTCTTGACCCTTGTAGGATTTTTGTTGGAAGGGTTAGTAAAAGATGTTACAGTCATTAACAGTCTGAAGTTTTTGAATTGTTATGGGCCCTATGTTGAAAGAGAGGCTTTCTGGGGGACTTTAAATAATGAGGGATTATTTAATGAACCTAATCTTATTTTAGGTGGTGATTTAAACTTCACCACCTCAAGTAGGGAGGTCCGGGGTGATTGTGCCAGAGCAGATCCTCTCCAAAAAAAAATCAGTCAGTTGATTCAAGAGGGGGGTTTGGTCAATGTGGAGCCAACTAAATTACTCCCTACCTAGAGAAATGGTAGATGTTGTAAGAATTATATTGCTAAGAGACTAGATAGGTTTTTATTAGACAAGAGGATGGTTTCTGTTGGGCTAAGATATAGGTCTTGGGTATGTAATTACAATATCTCAAACCACATGCCAGTGATCCTACACTTGGAACAAGATACAAGAATTGTCAATGATCCTTTTAAATTCAACTATGTTTGGCTTAAAGATTCAGGGTTTCTTGAATTAGTAAAATCAACGTGGAATGATCTATTGGGAGAAAAAACACTAAATATTATGGTTTCTTTGGTGAAAAAAATCAAATTACTAAATTCCTTAGTGTCCCGATGAGAAAGGAGGAAAAAGTTTGAAGCAAAGGCAGAACTGGCTCAGCTAGAATTGGACCTGGAGGTAATTTATTCAGATTTCCCTGGTGGATGTGTGCAAGATGATTTAAAGGCCACGATTGAAGACAAAGAAAAAAGAAAATTATATTTTCTAAAGTAGGAGGAGGAGACCTAGAGGCAAAAAAGCAGGGTGAGATGGCTAACAACAGGTGATAGTAATACAAAGTTTTTTCATGCTTTTGCAAATTCTAGAAAGCAGAACAATACTGTCTCGGATATTACAAAAGAGGATGGCACTTTTATTAACAAGACTATATACTTACAAAAGGAAGTTGTTTCTTATTTTTCAAAATGTATTTAAGGCACAGGATAATATTTCAATTTATGATCAACTTGCAGTTTTAAAGAACTACCCAAGGATTTTCTCTATGGAAGAAGGGTTAAAAGTGGTTGAGCCTATTACACTTGCTGAAATTTTAACTACCCTAAAAGGCTTTAAGGCTTCACAAATCCCAAGACCGGATGGTTGGATGATGTAATTCTTTCTGGCTTTTTTTTATCTTTTGGCGGAAGACATATTAGGAATGGTGGAAGAGTCCAGGAGGAAGGGTAGGGTTTCAAGGAATTTAAATGCTACCTTTGTAGCTCTTATCCCTAAGAGTGATAAACCTGACTCCTTTGGAGGGTTTATACCAATTTCACTCTGTAGTTTGGTTTATAATATTATAATTAAGATCATAGAAGCCAGAATCAAAAACTCCCTTTTTGTGGGTATCTCAAAGGAACAGTTTGGGTTTCTAGAGGGAAAACAAATCATAGACGCAATTGGTGTTGTACAAGAAGATCTGCAAGCCATTAAGGTTAAAAATATTAAAGCACTGGTACTAAAATTGGATTTAATAAAGCCATATGATAGAGTAGACTGGGGTTTTCTCAGGCTTGTTTTATTACAAGTTGGTCTGAGCTTGGAGGAAACAGATTGGATTATGGGGTGTGTGACATCTGCAAACTTTGCATTTTTTATCAATGGTAAACCAACAAATTTCTTCAAGAGTTCCAGGGGATTAAGGCAAGGCTTCCCGTTATCACCTTTATTATTTCTTCTTATTGTAGAATAACTAAGTAGATCTTTACTTGAACAGGTTGGTGCAAAGAATATTGTTGGAATTCTAGTAGCCAAAGGGATTAGAATAACGCACCTAATGTTTATGGATGATGTATTTTTTTTGGGGATTGGTTGTAAGACTGAATGGGAAACTTTCAAAAAGGTTTTGGATCTCTTTTTTAAGGCAATGGGTATGGATTTCAGTATTCAGAAATCGGTCTTTTTAGAAGCAAGATGGGAAGTTGAAGAACTTGGTTGGTTGAAAGAGTTGTTACCATTTGAATTAAAATCGGTTAATGAAGGGCTTAAGTATCTGGGTTTTTAAATAAAACCAAAGTGTTACAATCGTGATGATTGGTTATGGTTGGAAAAGAAATTTGAGAAAATAATTGTACACTGGACACATAGGTGGCTTTCCTTAGGAGGAAGGGTCACTTTGGTGAAGGCAGTGTTGGAAAGTACTTTTGTATATTGGTTATCATTGGCCAAGATAGCAAAAAGTGTTATGCATAGTATAAGGCAAAGGATGTTTATATTTTGTGGACAGGTAAAAACTATAAGGAAGGTATGCATTTGATTAGCTCGAAAAGGATTTCAAAACCAAAAAAGATTGGTGGGTGGGGCATAAAAAATATTTTTACATTTGGTAAAACATTGGCAGCAAGGAGTCTATGGAGATGTATGATGATGCCTAGTCTATGGCATGAGGTTATTATTAAAAAATACCTTCAAAAAAAGTTTGTGGAAGCATGGTTTAGGCTAGAAAATAAATCTTGGGTTGGATCCTCAAATTTATGGAGAGCTTTAACTTCTTCCTTGCCTGTTATCTCTGCTTGGCTGGCTTGGAAGCCTGGGAATGGCAAGGCAGACTGTTTAGGGGTAAATCCTATGGTGGGTTGTTATAATTTTTATAAATTGTCAACTAATCTTATTTTGGCACTGAAGGATCAAGGCTTACATTTCTTTTCACACGCTGGAGATAGCATTTTGGAAGATACAGTTCATATTAGATGGAAACAGGATGAGATTCTAGGGCTAGAAGGTGGATTAAAATAGGAATGGACTAACTATACAAGGGGGTTAATTGGAGCAGGAATAGAATTGAATGAAGAAAAATATGTTTTGATGTGGTCTTGGGATGCAAAAAGGGCCACGTAAGTGCAACATAAACATATAATGCACTATTGTTGGAGGAGAGCGTTGAAGATCCTAAGTTCTGGTACACTAAACTTTGGAGCTAGCAGTTACCCCTAAAAATACAATTGTTTATCTTGTTGATGTTAGAACAGAAGATCCTAACTTGGGAAATTTTGAAGAAAAGAGGTTTTAATGGACCAAGTAAGTGTGTTTTGTGTGGGAACTATGAGGAAACAGTAAACCACCATTTTATTGAGTGTAGCTTTATTAAAACTATTTAGGTCACAGTTTCAAAGGATTTGAATATTCACAGTGGCTGGGATGGTGGAGAGATTGAGGATTTCTTTAAAAGTTGTTCTTTGAAAAAGGAAAATAGGGAATAAATTCTCTACTACATCTACTGGGAGGTATGGAAACATAGGAATCTAATTGTTTTTTAAAATGTTTTTCCTAGTTTGGGCAGAGCATGTTCTTGCATCTTGCAAGACTTGGGAGAATATAAACCTGTCCAAAAGTATAAGAAATAAAGGATTGATAGACCTCCCTGTCTGGAATAGGATTCAGCAGTGGGGTTCTTTGATGGAGCCTCACAGGATTTGGGAAACAATTGTGGGGTAGGGGTTGTACTAAAATGCCCAGTTTTAGGTACTTACAGAATCAAAATGAACTATGGGAGTGGGACCAACACTAAAGGGGAAATTTTAGCTTTATGGTGCATCTTGTATTTTGAAATGTTATGAAGGTTACAAGACTAATGTTGGCACGATATTCTAAGATCATTATTGATTGGTTTAATAATGTCAGTAACTTGTAGGTGCTCTCTTTACAGACATGGATGGAAAAAATTAGAAGGTTGAGTGGAAGATTTCTTCAACTCAAAGCTCATCACATCTATAGATCTTTTAACAAGGTTGTTGATCAGATGTCCAAAGAAGCATTACAGTTGGATGAGGAAGGTGTTTTTTTCTAAAAAATCTCAGATGGACACCCAGTGATCTATGAAAGAGTCAGAACTAGTTAAAGAATAATTTTACAAAAGAGAATGACTGTCTAGATATATTTTGCGCATTGATACAGTCTAGTTACTATTTTTTGTGTTTTGATCAGATATGTAAGAAAGGTATAAACCTTATGAGTTAATGTAGTTGTATATGTTTGGTTAGATATATATTAGTGTAGTTTTGATGTTTGAAAACAACCATAAAATGGAGACAAACTTGTACAAAATATAATGTCTTTTTGAAAAGAGACTTATTATATTCACTAATATAAGATATTTTTCTTTTTGAAAAAAAGTTTATTTTAGATGTAGAAATTATACTCATAATGAATCGAACTCAACTAACATAATGCTATGATAATATGCATGTTAATCCATTAGTATTTCCACATGGAAAAGTTATTAAAGCAAGATTTGTGTCATGTTGGAAATCAATTGTTGGATGTGGTTGGGGGTGGTCATTATAAGGATAAAAAAAGTCCACTATGACAAATCATATTGTTATTTTGATGATGTGGTTGTTGTGGTCACCATGAGGACCAAGATTCCATCGTCACAAATCATATTATCAATACTCTTTTAGTCATATTGCAATTCAATGTCATATATTTGCATAGAACATCACACTAGGTGTGTTCATAGTCCTTTTTCCTAAACTTAAGTTTAATTATTAAAAACATTTTAGAAAAAACAATATAGTCATATTGCAATTCAATGTTGTCATATAGTTGCATAGAACATCACACTAGGTGTGTTCATAGTCCTTTTTCCTAAACTTAAGTTTAATTAATAAGAACATTCAGAAAAAATATATATATAGAGAGACACTTTTTTATAAAGTATAAAAATGATGTTTATAGTCCTTTTTCTTCAACTTAAGTTTAGTTATTAAGAACATTTTAGGAAAAAAATATAGATTTTTTTATAAAATACAAAAATATCAATATTCATATAGTTGAAAGTTTAATGGTCAATATAGTGTGTTCATACTTCCTTTTCCTAAACTGAAGTTTAATTCTTAAGAACATTTAGGAAAAAAATTATAGACTTTTTTTATAAAGAATAAAAATCATGTTCATAGTCCTTTTTCCTCGACTTAAGTTTTTATTTTTGTAAACAAAAGGAAATACATATTAACAAAAATGTGTGGCATTACAATAGTAATAATCTTCCATCGGTCCCGCCATATCTGGGAAACCAAGAGAGGTGACTATCAAAATCAGAGAGAAACTCTAATTGTTTGAACAAAATAATGGAAATGACTAACTGTAAAAAATGGTCGCAATGATTGACTAACCAATGGCCATGGCCAACTAACATACATCATGAGGTAGAGAATATTTCAATCTCTACATAAGTGACAAAGCCAGAAGAATAACATACACCTGGGGGAGCTAGTCCATATGTGAACTCGGGCTTCCATGAGCATTGTAAGCTGGGACGAATTTCTAGCTGCAGGTTGGGCACCACTTGCTTGTTGGAGATTCAGTCATGGTGTCAACCATGAGGTCCATTCTCTGTGTCATAATTCACTGGATATGCACCTGGTCATCAAGCTTCTGCTGCATTTCAAAAATGAGTTGAAGATGCTCATCCGGGAGTCGAAGTGGGGTGGGCTAAGGCAGCTCCTCCATCAACTCACCATCCATTTCCAAGTCTGCATCCATGGTTGTCGGTTGATTTTCCATTTTCCAACTAGGATGAATTTATTCCTCCATAATGCATCCTCCAGTTCCAAAAATGTGGTCCGGAGTATGGACTTTGAGAGGGGAAATTTCAGGATGAAATCTCAGCGGAGGAGTAAGCTCCTCAGGAAGGAGAATTTCCTCTTCGACAGGAAGATGCCAAAGTCAATTATGGGATTAGAGGTGGGAGGAAAGGGTTTTTGAGTCCAATTATGGCTTGGGTCGGGATTGTTGGTAGTGATGAGAGCGAGTTGAGAGGGGTCGAGCATGTTGCATCTAGTTAGGGTGTTGTAATAAAGAGGACCCCTTCTAGATTGTCCCCTCTCCCTGGACATGGTGTAGGAATTATGGGTGGGACTGTGCAGGAAATTCAATGGAGCATTGATGGTGGGTGACAAGACATGCAAGAGCAAGAGGGAGTCGAGGAAAAAATGAACATACAGAAAAGATAGAATGGGAGAAATCTCAAGGGAGCAGGCCTTCATAGTGCCTTGCAAGTTGATAGGGTTGAACACCATGAAAGTCAAGGTGACTTCTCTATTGGTTCTGGTACCTTTCTTTGTACGCCCAGCCTGGTTCACACAAGGGAACATTATGTCTTATTGGAATTCCCAATGCACTACCATAACTCATGGCTAAGTGTGGGTCATTCAAACGAGATGGGAGGGAGGCTAGCGGCTCGGGTTAATATCACCTTGTCGCCACTTATCATATGTTGAGGGCCATTTGTGACCCCATATGGGATCCTCAAATTAAGTTTATTTATTAAGAACATTTTAGAAAAAAATTGTAGACCTTTTTATAAAATACAAAAATGATCAATATTCATATAGTTGAAAGTTCAATGGTCGGTCGATCTTGGACTTAGTATACAATGTATATACTTATTTTATTCCATTTTTACAAGTCGATAATGATCTGCACTAAATTAATCCAAATTGTTCAAATCTTTATATAGAACTTTAATGATATTTGATCACCTTTCTCATCTTCTATAGAAATATTTTCTCCTCTAAATTATGAGTTAGTGTTAACATACCACATTGAATTAATATTGAACTTTAATGAGAGTTGATCACCTTTCTCATATTCTATAGAACTATTTGCTTCTCTCAATTATGAGTTAGTGTTAACATACCACATTGAATTAATGTTGAGGAGGTATAGATAATTAATTATTGTGGAAGCAAAGTTGTTATTGTAGAGTTGGTTTTACTTAAATATGTCTTAACATTGAGGAGGCATGACTCGTTAATAATTGTGAATTTACTAGTGTAGAATTGGCTCTACTTAAACATGTTTTGATCTTTGGCCATTAATTCCAAACTTCAATTTAAAGTTGTTAGTGTAGAGTTAGTTCTAACTAATAATTGTGAATTTTCTAATGTAGAGTTGGATCTACTTAAACATGTTTTGATCTTTGGCTATTAATTCCAAACTTCAATGTAAAGTTGTTAGTGTAGATTTGGTTCTAACTAAATATGTCTTCATCCTTTACCATTAAATCAAAATTGCAAGTTAATACATGTTTTTTTTAATAAATAATGTTTAAACTACTTACATATAAAAAAAATTATGATATTTGTTGGTCTTTCATAACTTAAATATAAAAATATATTATAGGTTGAGTAACACAATCCAAATGACTCTATTATGGAAAGGATGAAAGCATTGAATAGTTATTTTATGATTTTGTTAAAGTTGCTTGCATGGGATACACTTTAATGGGTTGTTGAGTTTTACACAATATGAAAAATGATTAGAGTAAATGTCTTGTATCATATCATGGGGTCTTCACTTAGTGAACCTGTGACATAGCTTATGCGTTCATGGGATATTGAAGAATACCCCTAATTTCACTAGATATTGATAAATACCTCTCAAAATCTTTTTGTTGAAGCCTCCTCCCAATACATATTTCCAATAAAAGAAATCTTTATTTTAACTACATGTCCCTTTTTATACCCCCCAATATCTATAAACCCCTTGAGACCCCACATCCCCCAATAAATACAATATATTGATCTTATTTTTCACCACTAAAAAACTCCCTTTATGCATGACCGTGATAAGATATTGGTCAACACTGTGAAGCCCCTGTGTATCATACCTGGAAAACAAGAAATATATGTTCATTCACAAGTGCACAACATTGTATGTACCATTTACTTCATATGATGGCTCCTAACAAAGTTACCAACTTAAGGAGAACTGTGACCTCAAAACAAGAACTTTGGCCCTTAAAACCCATTTTTTTTGCATTAAAAACATGAAAATAAACCCCCAAATCAAAAATTGGTGCTACTAGTAGCATCATTTTTTCTAACAAGGTCAAAATTACAACATTTTTCAAGCATGGCCTTCAGAACTCGTACAGTAATTCAGAAAAAACTTAAAATCAACACCCAAATCAAAAGGTGATGTTATCGGTAGCACCATTTTCTCTAACATGGTCAAAATTACAACATTTTACAAGCATGGCCTTTAAAACTCATACAGTAGCTAAAAAAAAACCTTGAAATGAACACCTAAACAAATAAATGATGCTATCTAAAGCAAAACGTTTTCTTCTAAACGTTAAAATTATAGCTAATTACGACCTAATTGAAATTGTGGCCTTATCCCTATGCAAATAAAAAACCCAAAATTGGATCCTAAATGGTCACTTGAAAATTTATTTACTATTTTTTTTAATTTACATTAAAAAATAAATAAAGAGAAATGAGAAAATCTTTGCAATTTTTTTAAACGAATAAAAAAACACATTTAAGAAAATATATTCAAAACTCAAATATATATAAAAACAAACCATAAAGAAAATGGAAAAAAAAACTAAAAAGAAATGAAAAAAATTTAAAATATCCCCGGAACAAACCATAAAGAAATGAAAAAACTAAAAAGAAATGAAAAATTTAAAATATCCCTAAAATAATAATTTAATTTTATTCGTTTTGTTTTGGTAAAAAGGAATAATAAAAACCTTCAAAACCTATATATATATATATATATATATATATATATATATATATATATATATATATGGATATATATATTAAAAAATGAAAAATTCCTAACCTAAATCCTTATATTAAAATTAAAATACACACTTTCATTTAAAAATTAAAAAAAAAAAAAAAAAATATATATATATATATACATATGGTATATATATAGGGTCGTGGGGCTTTATGTTACATCACCTGAAACTTCATCATAGCAGCCCTACCTCGGTAATTCATATATATATGATTTTTATTTTTTAATTTTATATTTCAATTTTGTTTTATCATACCCAATATTTTTCTTTGTTGGTAACTTTTAAAAAATACTTCTTAGTATTTTTCAAATTTTATATTTGTAATTTTAGTTAAGCTTTTTATTTTCCAAAGAAAAAGCGTACTCTATTTCATCACTTGAGAACAAAATTACATTTTGCCTATACACTTTTGATGTATTCTTGTTACATTTAGAGTTTATAATCTAATTGCTACTATTGTAGCTCGAAGTGGATTTCTACAGTGGCACTTTCAAAAGGTCTTATGATCCCTTTAAAGGAACTGTGTTCAATTTGCTAATGTATGTAGCTCATCAAGTCCCTGAAGTTGGACCGCTTCACACATATTGTTCATGTGGATTTCTTTGTTTCTCAGAAAAAAGGTTATCTTATCAAGCTTTGTATTAAGACACCCATTTGATATCATTCCAAAATTTTAGTCTCGCCCTTTGTTAAATATATCTTAATTTTGTTTTTTAATTTTTTTCCATACATTTGTTTCCTTTTACCCTTTGTTTATACATATATATATATATATATATATATATATATATATATATATATATCTTTGTTTATATATATAATTTGGGTTTTTTTCTCTAACTTTTTCTTTTAATTTTTTAATTAATCCTAATTCCTTTTCTTTTCTTTTTTAGTTTTTTATTTTTCAAATAACAAAACCCAAGTTAGAGTTTTTGTTTTTAAATTGGTGGTTTTTTTATTTTTTTTTAAAACTAACTTGCGAAGTTTTTTTTTGTCCAATTTATTTTTTTTAATGTAAATTTTAAAAAATAAAAAATAAAAATCTAAACAATGATTTAGGAGTCGATTTTGAGTTGTTTATCGACGATGGTACCAGTTGTTGAGGCTAGGGTTTCAATTAGGTTATGATTTCAACTAAAAAAAAATAGTGCTACTAGTAGCATCGCTTTTTTATTTCAGGGTAAATTTAAAGTCTTTGTTCTCAATGATATAAAAATGACATCATTTGTTCATGCGACGGGTCTAAATTTTAACAATCGTAAAAAAGAATGTGGATACATTATGGATAAGAAGATTTAAAATATAAAAAACAACCTAAAAATGGAGGGGGGTGCTACCGGTAGCACAAATTTTCAAAATGAGGTAAAAAATGTGACCCCCCAAAAAACGAGAACTTTGTAGAGTTCTCGTTAAGTTGATAACTATGTTTCCTTAGTAAATGAGGAAGGTGGAGGTGGTGATGGTGCACCTATGTTAGTTGATGGACTTCTAAGCCTTGTTATCATGCACAACGAGTAGGACCCCCATAATGAATACTCATTTCCCCATTTTAGTGCATGCTCAAGCTTGTACTAGTTGCTTCCCTCATCATAGAGTTGGTTGAGAAATTTGTGAACGTTGGGAGTGACCTAAGCACTAACCACTACCTCAAGCCCCTGAATTCCCATGATTTGATAAGTTTACAATTGTTTATTGATTTTTTCTAAGCTAGGGTGCCCCGAGGAGGTCGAGCAAGGTAACAATAGGTGGGGGCCAACTCTAGATGATTTAGACAATGTAGAAAATGGATGGTGGGAAACACTTGAGGAAAACGTTCCTCTTCTCAAAATAAACACTATCTCAACAATTTCTCACTGTGACGATCTACTTCTTATAGTTCTTTTGTTAACATGTATATTTTTTATGACATATCTACTTCTTAATCCTACATGGATTTATTTTAATTTGATGATAGAATTGGTTATCGACATTATTATAAAAATTTTAATAAAAAATAAATAAACCTTACTGTAAGGAAATGGGCCTAACGATAAAGGATAGGTGTTTTATCCTTGGAGGTCATAGTATAAAATCTAGAGAGAGGTAGGGTATATACACCTTTATATACTAAGAATATAGATAGTTTTGTAGAGGAGTCATTGTCCCACAAACAAGGTGGTCCATTGGTTAATATACCTTTCATAGTTTTAGTTTGAAGTGAGGTACTTTCTACAACCTAATATGGATTAGATTTGTAACTTAATGTAATGATAACGAGACATAGATCTATGGAAAAAATAAAATAATGGTAGATGTCACTAAAAAAACTAAATAAAATATTAATAATAATAAATTCAAAATTATAACATTTAAGTGAGCTTAATATGCTTATATATGAGATGTTTAGAATGGTGTAATTTCAATAAATTAAAATGAATGAAAACTTGACATGCTAATATAAAATTGAAAAACAAATTGACCATAATAATAATAAAGACACAGCATGAAATATTTTTGAGTAAACCCATCTTAACTCCAATCTGTTAAAACCATAAAAAAATATTATTTGATTTCTTTTTTATCCCTCTCAATGATTAATAAATCCAAGATTAAAGTGAATCTTTTTTATCATCATATTCAACCTTAGAATATTTTGGTTTAAAAAATCATCTTCATTTCCCATTCTGCAAAAACTCCATAACCTTGTGATTCATTAAAGCATATTTGGAAATCCCCATTCTTGACTTCATTTATTATCATTCTTTCCATACACTTTGGGTTTGTTTGTATCTTTTAAATCGCCTTTAGGTCAGGTCCATCTTTAAAAAAAAAATCTTTCTTCTTATGGTATCTTGTCACCAACCCCTCGTATCGGTTTTCACTGTAAGTATCGGTTATGTGTGTTAATAATATCATCTTCTTGTTGTGAGACCTTAACACATAGTTCTACTCACAAAAAGTTAATCTTTTATCATCATTGATCTAGGTGGACATCGGTGGTTTCCCACCTATTCCATTGGCTCAAAATACAGTTTTCATCTTGTAGTTTTTTTATGGTTTTTCAAGTCCCAAACTTCCAGGGTCGTTTTGAGGCCCTAAACGATGTTTTTTGGCTCGAAAATTCCTAACATGTAGTCAAAGGTAGATTCTAGGCCGAATATAATGTGTACTCCTCAACTATACCTTTCCGACGAGGTACTAAGCACCCTAAACTAAGATCATATGCAAAATTTATGCCCTGAAGAAGTTGACGTATCAATTACCCCCATCGAGGCCCACAAACCTTTTGGTGTTTCATCTCTTGAGGTTAGGGTTTCAGATGTTTAGGGTTCTCTCATTTATGCTTTATGTTAAAAGGTCATTTGGAGTCTCATTGTAATCATCTTCTGGTGAATACGGGTAGCCATCACATTTCTTCTTAGAGATAAGCTACCACCATTCTAGTGAGTTCATTTCATTATGTATTTTCTTTTACAATCTCTGCATATTTCATTCTTTAATAGAAATCGAGTATTATTGTATCTATGTTTTTCTATCCTATTTTTGTGTTTCATTTTGTTCCCTCATAAATCTAGATCAATGGTATCTGAGAGGTTTTCTCTTTATATGTTTCTCTGTGCATGTCCCCAACGAGGTCAGAGTATAAGGAATTGGGACTCGAACTAGTCGAGCCTTTGGAAGACTGACCTCAACAGTCATCCATGGTAGAGGAAAATAGAGACAAGGGAGAAGGAGATCCTATTAAGTTTTTGCTTGCGGAAGCCCTCGCACAACATAGGAACGATATTATGTATATTTTTTCCAAAATCCTTCGACAATTATCTACAACAACAGATGTTTCTTCATCAAGAAACCACTTTGGAAGTGCCACCCCCTTCAAGTACATGTTAATTTTGATATCCCCATATTTGAAGGCCAAATAGATGCGGATGCTTTGGAAAAGTGGATAAATATACTAGAAGGTTATTTCTTTGTTCACAATTTTTTCAATAGGGAAAATATCACCTTTGTGCTCCTTAAGGCCATCCCCCATGTAAAACATTGGTAGGAGACTTACTGTGAGAAAAACTAAATAGAGGAGTCTAGAATATTTGGGGTCAAGACTAGTTGGGAATCTTTTAGGGATGTCATCAAGGAACAATATTACCCTGTTGGAAACTACGACGACCAATAAATGAGATGGACCACACTGCTTCAGGAGAGGGACCAAACAGTGCTAGAGTTCACAAATACCCTCCATACCTTCTACACCAAGATGGGTATCAGAGACTTCAAGAGAAATATGGCTCTAAAATAACGTGGGGGTATACATAGGTACATCCAAATATAAATGAAGTTTCCAAACATATCATCACTAGGAGTCACTTATCAATATGTTATCAAAATTTAGAAGAAATTTAACTACAGGAATAAGAGAGAGTTTGGATCTATGAATGCATCACAACAGAAGTGATGAAAAATACCATCAACTTCAACCCATAATCACAGATTTTTCAACACTCTGTCAGAATCAATATTTGGGTTGTTTGTCTGGCTTCAAATCAACACGAATAGGTGTTTAAATGTTTCCTTTTACCTACAACGTTGAATTGTGATTTGTCATAGATAAATCTGTGTTAAATTACCACTATGTGGATATACCTATGTGCATGGAAGCATCAACTAACAATGTTGATGAAATCTGTCGCGCACAATTCTATGAAAAAATCATCAAACAATGTGGGAGTATCACAGGTTACTCTGCGCGCGGAATCCTACAATAATACTAAATTGTCACATATCTCTACGGGTTGTTCCACTACGCCAAATTGTGACTGTCTGTTCCTGCAAAGAAAAATACTCAACAAATATTATTTTAAACATAATTTTAGAACTAATTGAATTTAATTGTGCATGGTCTTCCTGCAATCACATAAACTCATCACTCTGCCAAGGTATCTTATACATAGAGTTTAACCATTCAAACACACAATGCGACAAAAAGAAAACACATGACATGACAAAACCACGTGATCTGTTCTTTCTTTTTATCAATGAAGGAGTAAATTTACACAATAAATCTCTTTCCTTCTTGGTCTCTTGGACCTATGCAATCCACACTTTTACATATTCAATCTCACACACTCACTCCCCTCTTCCTCTTACAAATAATTCAATATATCTCAAGCCCTTGGATAGCTTACAAACAAATGAATCCTGAGTTATCTTAACAAATTCCTAAACTAAATATCTTCTCATAATATTTAGCAATAGATTTAACACCTATGAAAAATAACTCAATATCTAATCAAACAAACTCAACGAAAAATGTCTTCTAGAGACATTTCGTAATTATTACAGAAATAATAAAAGAATTTAGGGAACCATCTCCCTTGGTAAATGTCTTTGATCCTTGAGATCAATTCTAGAACTTGTTGTCATATGCTCATGCATCAGACTCCTAGGGAAGAAAATAAGTATTCACCATCGCTTCAAGGTCTATATTGTACTTGGAAATTGCAACTGTTGTCATCCAAGTAGCATCATTTGTTGGTTGACCCTTCTATTTGACCAAGTACTTGAAATATTCTTTGTCTCTAGTTTTCTTCAGTAGTTTCATATCCAATACCATCCCAATATCCTTTTCCACTGCTATGGGTAGTTGTTCTTTCCATCTTATGGCCTGATCTCCATCACTTACAAGTTCATTTGCTGAAACATCATATGTCTCCTTGAAGAGGTACGGATCTACAATAGTAAATATTAGAGAAATTCCAACACCACTTGGAAGTTCTATTTCATAGGCATTAGAAGAAATTTTCCTTAAAATTTTACACGGTCCAATCTTTTTAAGATTTATTTTTTTATAAGTCACTACAACAAACATCTCTTTCCTCAAATATGCAATGACCAAGTCACCAACCTCAAAATACATTGGTCTTCTCTTCATGTCTTATCTTTTCTTATACTTGTGGCTTCTCTCTTGAAATTTTGATTGGCCCTTTCCTGCAACTCTTGTATATTTAGTGAAAAATCCTCACCATCGACACTTCTTAATTATTGCGTTCCCAAATTCCTTAACTCATACACTCCCCTAGGATGCATTCCATACAAAATTTGGAATGGACTCATCCATGTGCTTCTATTTTGTGAGTCATTATATGCAAACTCAGTCTGAGTAAGCATCTGATCCCATCGCATAGGGTTCTCATTCACAAGGTTTCTCAAAATATTTCCCAGACTTCTATTTACTACCTCGATCTGTCCATCAGTCTGTGGATGATAGGATGAGCTAAAACTAAGATTAGTACCATTTTTTTTCCATAAGGTTCTCCAAAAGTGTCCCACAAATCTAGTGTCTCTGTCAAAAACTATACTTTTGGGTAAACCATGCAACCTTACAACCTCTTTAAAGAACAAATTTGTAACATTTGTCGCATCACTGGTCTTGGTACAAGTAATTACATGAGCCTTTTTTTTAAATATATCTACCACAACATAGATTGAATCATTACCTCTATGTGTTCCTGGAAATCCCAACACAAAATCCATACTCACTACATCTCATGGCCTGTTGGGAATGGGTAGTGCTTGATACAGTCCTATATTCTGACTTCTCCCTTTAGCATGCTGACAAATTATGCACTTCTCTACAAAATTCTTCACTTGATTTTTCATACCTGACCAAGAATAAAAATCATTTACCTAAGCAAAGGTTCTATCTTGTCCAAAATGTCATGATAGTCCTCCACAATGTTTTTCTTTGATCATATTTTTTTCTCATTGAACACTCTGGTATGCACAATTTATTGTTCTTGAAAAACAATCCTTCCTATATCATATAGTCCAACCATTGACTTTTGTTACTAGCAACAAGATTTTCACAAGTTGCGTAGGCATCCTTTAAATATGCATCATCTCGATACATTTCTTTTAAACCATCAAAGCCTAAATTTTTGACTTGGAATTTTTGCAAAATTAAATTAATTCTACTCAAAGCATCAATAACCTTATTAGTCTTACCACTTGTGTGTTTAATCATAAAGGTAAAATTCTGCAAAAATTCAACCTGCTTGGCATGTCTTTGATTTAATTTTGGTTGACTACTTATAAATTTCCATGCATGATTGTCACTATACAAAACAAATCCATTGGGCATGAGGTAATGCCTCCTCTTCTTAAGTGCTTGAAAAATTGCATAAAATTCCTTGTCATAAGAGGAATATTTATGTTTTCCTTCATTTAATTTTTCATTAAAATATGCAATTGGTATTTCCTCCTGACACAAGAAATATCCTATTGCAGTACCACTAGCATGAATCTCAACTTGAAAGAATTTATCAAAGCTTGGCAAATCTAACACATGCTTTTCAGTAATTGTTTTCTTCACTAGTTTAAAATTTCTATTAGTTGCTTCAATCAACTTGAATGGTTGTTTGCTTTATTTGATAGTTTCTAAAATAGGTGCACATATCTGACTAAAACTTCTAATGAACTTTCTATAAAAACTTGCAAGTATGTGGAAACTTCTTACCTCAAAAGCATTTATCGGGGTTGGAAAATTCACAATTGCTTGAACCTTTTATGTGTTCATCTTCAAACCTTCTTCAGATACTACAAACCCAAAATATATAATCTCCCTCTTCATACAAATACATTTCTTCAAATTTATCAGCAGTTTTTCCTTCTGCAGGGTACTCAAAACCATCTTGATATGCCTTAAATGTTCCTCTTTTGTATGACTATATATCGGGATTTCATCTAGATAGACTATCACAAAATTTCCAATAAAATCCTTTAATACCTCATTCATTAATCTCATAAATGTACAAGAAGCATTTTTTATCCCAAAAGGCATCACCAACCATTCATGTTGTCCATTATTAGTCTTGAAAGAAGTTTTCCATGCATCCCCTTCTCTAATTATAATTTGGTGATATCCACTCTTTAAATCAATCTTTGAAAAAGATTTTGAACCACTCAAACAATCCATCAAATCATCTATGCAAGGCAATGGAAATATGTACCTTATGGTGATTTTGTTGATTTCTCTAGAGTCATTGCACATGCACCATCTTCCATCCTTCTTTGGGATGAGTATTATTGGTACAACACATGGACTCAAACTCTGCTTCACCAATCCTTTATCTAACAACTCATGTACCTTCCTTTTAATCTCTTCATTCTCTTGTGGGGTAATTCTATAGGATGCTTTAGTTGGAAAACTTGCTCCAAGGATTAAATCAATGTGATGGCTAATACTTCTCAGAGGAGGTAAAATATCTGGTAAGTCATCCACTATAATATCAGCAAATTCATCAAGCATAACTTTGACTTATTTAGGTAAATCATCCACATTTGTATTAGTGAGTATTACCTTTGGCTTGGGTTACCAATTAAGGCAAAATGCATCTCTTCTTTTTTTACTTCTTGTGGCAACTCCTTCCCACTACCAGTAGTGCAATTGGACCAATTTCTTCCTTGTTTTTATCATCCTTCAAAGATAACAACACATGATTGTTCCCATTATTTTCGAGAGAATAAGTGTTCCTTATACCATCATGCATGACTTTCCTTTCATACTGCTATGACCTTCCCAACATAATATGGAATATGTCGATGGGAGTTATATCACATAACACCTCATCCTTGTAGATACCAATATGGAATTCACCAAAATATGATGTCCCTTTTGCAACCAGGACACTCTGTAGGGAGTGGGATGTACTAGCCTCTACAATACTAATTTCTCTACCATCTTTGTGGAAACCAAATTGTATGTGCTACCACTATCAATAACAATTTTACAACACTGACCTCTTGACTTACATAAAATCTTGAACAGAATTTTCCTTTGATTTGGTTCATGAACCTCTTTTTCTTCCTTAACCAAAACTATCTTCAGCAACAATGATTCCCCTATGTTATGAAAAATATTACCCTGCGGACAAGCTAAGATCCCCTTTGGACCAAGACCCATTCATTGGTCCAAAATTAGAAGTAAACAAATGGTTGCTACTTTCCCTTTAAATATAACTCAACCAATCAAGCAAGAGAGAAGAAGAATGTGGTGTCCCTTATTTTGATGTTCATCCTCGTTGCTCCAATCCTTGGGCTTGATCTCCAAGATAATCAATGCAAATGAATTCCTGCAAAGACCAGCAAAGGATTCGACTCTTCTTCTCTATATGATTAGATGAAGCAGATCTATCTATGAAGATTGAAACAACAATAAACAAGTAAATGTATAACACATGAACTTGAAGGGAATAGGCCAAGTTTATATTAATTGGAAATCCAATAGCAGGTACTTACAAATCATGTTTGACGATGCAGTAAATTCACCAAGCTCTCCTCATTCATCCCCTTGCAAAAATCTCTTACAATCAGAATGATGATACTTCAACAATTTCCTTCACCATGGAAATGCCTTCAATTTATAGGATTGGGAGGCTCAACCACCATGAGATAATAAGGGAAATGGTTGAGGATATGGCTCCATGAGTTGGGAGTTGATCCTAAGATAGTTCCCTGGGATAATATTTGACCCAAAACAACCTCCACCTTTAAGAGTTGTCCTTTAAGAATAGTCGAGATGTGCCATATTGTTCTCTAACCACACGGGAGCTCCCTTTGAGTGAGAGATATAGCACCACTATTTTCCCCTAAGAAAGGAAGGGGGAGCGTTGGTTCTCCCTCAGCATGAGTAGGGGAGCACCACCCTTCATAAATACCCAAAAATGGCCAAATTTTCCAAGAAAAAGGTGTGGTTCCATACCTCAAATGGTGGGTTTTATCTTCCAAACTGACTAAGTTAAGGATTGTGACAAATGTGGTTCATGGTGTCAATGGATTGTGACACTTAGGAAGTTGCATATGACACTTGAGACAATGCATGTGACACTTAACAAGGTGCATACATCACTTTGTGACACTTAGGGTGAAAAACTTAAGTGTGAAATTTTGATGTCTAATAGATGCCCCCTAAAGTGTGAGGTGAGAAGAGAAACTGATGGTCGAAACACTTTACAAATTATTCAATGCAAGGGTGTTGGAATATCAGAACATGGAAGAAGCTGCAAATAATCATCAATCAATATAAATATATGTTTCATTCCTGAGGCAGACATACCTAAGATTTGAATACGAGTTGACTCGAGGCATGGACACCAACCAATACACTGCAGATCCATGAGAATATTGATTAATGATATGGCCACTAGAGACACAAAGTGGATCCATACCTCCATGACATGAATTGATCGTAGCTATGAAAAATACACAGTGGAGCTATGAGAAGACAAAACATAGTCACGGATCAATACAATGTGGATCTATGTGACAGTATATATATCAGTAAGATTGCCAGAATAGTGATTGTACTCAAATATTTTACATGCTCAAATGATCTCCATCACAACCTGGGTAAATCACATAACAGAGTGAGCTCCTAACCTAGGGTCTTCGTCCCGATCACAAAATGGTACAAATCTATCCATGTGAATAGATGACTTGATGTCAAACATAGTATAAACCACTTGATTACTGGTCATTGAGGTATATTGTTAACAAGTGTGAGAGAAATCATCAATTATGACAATGATTCCCAAGGTAACTTTAGTACATTCCAGTGAATGTGAATAAATGAGTTGAGGTCAAACATTCGTGGAATAATCCGATCAAAGGTCAATGGTGTAAACCTAGTGTCAGAAACGAGGAAGACTTCCATTAAGACATGCAGGTCCCAAGGTACTAATTGGTTTCGAAGTCTAATTCTTGGATAATGTGTTGAAGTCGACATGAATATACTCGCCGAAGGAGGGCCTTGATGTATCCCTCATCATCAACATGAAATAGACACAGGAAAGTGATGTAAGATGGTGGATTAAATGATTATGGACTGACACAGGAATGGAAACTGGTAATACTACATATGGGATGGTTTGAATTGAAATTTCCTTTGAAAACTGTGAGACACGACAAATGAATTCGCATAATTGACTCAACGAATACCAAGAACATAATGTGACGAAAATAAGAGAAATCTTCGACTGGAACAAAAAAGTATAACAACACATGGAATTGGTATGACTCAGAGTCAAGAAGATTACCAAACTATAGGATGAGATGCTAACAGGTGCCATGTTCAAGGGTGACAAAAATAGCTTCCATAATGGACTCCAAAAAACTTGACCCACTTCCTTCAATTCCCCCCCACCATGATTGGTGAGTACCTCTTTGTTTTTCAAATGAGCTTGAGGAGGATAAAATATGCTCAGTATATCTCATCTTCGATGAGTCCCTCGACATATGTTTAATGAACCTGAACAAGGAGGGGTTCGGTCTCGTATGGGTTCTGGAGTTTGGTCCCATATAGGTCCTTCAATGCATAATTTTATGAGCCCAAAAAAGGTAAAATCGGTGGTTTTTCACGTTTAGAGAGTCTGAAAAGAACTTAAAGATGACTCCATGTGTGAATTTTTCATAAATTTAGTCTCCCAAGCCCAAAAAAAATGTAAAGCAATACAAGGGAGAACACTTCTAGTCATGCTTAACTAGAGTATTCATTTTTCGTAATTAGTCTCGCGAGGTTAAAAAATAGATAAAATATCACTCGAAACACGTCCTTTCAAAAATTTTAACGAGTGTGAAAGGAAACAAGATCACTCAAAAATATTTTCATGTTTATGGAGTCTGAAAAGAGATTAAAGGAGAAGTCTCCAAAGAGTTCCTTTTTCGTATAGATTTTACGAGTCTGAAAAAGAGATAAAAGTATACTCGGTAACCTATTCTCATGTATTAACGAGCATTAAAAAGAACAAAGACTTATCTCCGTAAGTTATTCTCGTGTATTTATGAGCATGAGAAAGAACAAATACTAAGCTCGTTCTAGAAAATACTACTATGTTACAATGGGAATGACCCCCAAACGAGAATCACTCCCTAGCAGTGTGTCTCTATAAAGGTATTTTTCCCCCAACTTGCATGGTATAAGCTAGTGGCTTCACTCTAGCATGATGTCCAGAGGCTGGAGACCTACCCCCCAAGCATTGTTTCCTTCGTCAACTCTTATTATTTCCTCATTTAGGCATGTAGTTACTAATAGGAATGTTTTCACTAGGAGGAGGAAAAGAAGGTTCAAGTATTTGATCCAGAGTGAGACTTGATTCGAATGGAGAGGGGTCTATTTCATTTTTTAATGAACTTGACAGAGACAATGAACTATGCTCATGAGATTCTGTTTCATTTTTTAATGAGCTTGACACAGGAAAAGAACTATGCTCGTAAAGACCCGGTAATACCAAAGTATCAAGTGATTCTAGGTTTTGTTGCACCTCAGTTGAAATCATATTTAACGTGGAAACCTATGGGGTGTCAGGAGTGGGAAAAGGAAAAAACCCCATGAGTGAGGAATCCTTAAGAACACCTACTCCTACACTCTCAAGACTATATTGTCCTAGAAAAGGGACATTATTTGTAATGTCCCCAAGGTCGAGCCCTTTATAAACCTGATGTATGAAACAAATTGTACATATGTGTTATAGGCTGGTGAGCCGAGTTCCTATAAGCAGTAGGCTTATGTGTTTGTTAGGCCGGGGAGCCTAAGTGTTGAAGG
>SNQJ01S0047429.1:0-12637 GCA_010110895.2 Picea sitchensis | reverse complement strand
AAGTGTGTTTAATTCTGGTTAAATGCATTTGTTTTTAAATCCATGTAATGAATGGTGAACCGAGAGGTTTGGGTGAACCTGGGTAGTGAATTGGTACACTACAAATTGGTATCAGAGCAATTGGTACACTACATTATTTGTTGCAGAATTGTGGAGATATGGAGTGCAATAGTCCATTTGATCAACAGTGATAATTTTCCCTTGATGGGGAAATTGTAAAATATGAAACATTGAATATGTGATGGAAGTCATCACATAGAACCAACTATGACCAAGTAACAAATTATAATCCAGGGGTGCGTTAACCACTTCAATATCGACCGAAATGGTTTAACCCTTCAATGTCATAGTGAAATATTGCAAGAGTCTGTGAGGTTGGAAACCAAGTCCATCAAATGCTTTGAGGGTGGTAGGAGACTGGCTAAGTTTAGGAGAACCAATGGCTCTCCATCAAGGAAAATACATGACACGGGTGGAGGTCCCTTCATCTAAAACAATGTGATGGATGTTCTTTCCACCAAAAAAAAATTGAATTTGGAATGCTATGTGGTGCGAGAGCCTCTCCTTAAAATATTCCAGATTAAACATAATTATATTTGATTCCTCCGGATCCATGGCTCCAATGGCTGATGACAGGGTTATACGTTCACTTGGACAGTTCTGTAGAACTTTGAGGGCTGACATAGCATAAGCCACTTGCACCAAATCTTAAAAAATATTGTAGTTTTAGGTAGCATCGACACTTGGATTAAATGTCGCTTTCTAAATTGCTCCATTTAGCAGGTGCAACACTGCATCAAAAATTGGCTTCTCAATCTGAAGAGAAGTGGAAGATGGAGGAGGAGTGGGTGTCAAGGGTTGAACGATAGACTTTCCATTAGCATGATTACCTAGAATTGTGTCATAAGTATTTTCTTGGGTCGTTAAATTAAATTCCTTAAACATATAGACCTTAGAGGCGCTTGAGGAAGAATCCCCATGGTGGAAATGACCTACATTTCCCCCTTACGGAGGGGCATGATTTTTTGCAACTAGATGTTGTTGCTAAACCGGGAAAGGGTCAGTTAAAACTGCAGGTTGGGAGGTACCCTTCAGAAATTTAGTGACTTCCTCATGATGAGGGAAGTCTTTCATGTAGTGGTCTTCCTCAGAAATCATGCAAGGAAACTTAGCCTTCCTATTTGGTCGAGTATCAATAGTCTTAGTAGTATCCTGGTGGTTAGAATATTTCTTGGATTTACCCTTGTTTTTCTTCTTACCTTCTAGTTGTTGAGATGAAGTGGATTGGACCGCATTCACCTTGGAGGTTTGAGCAGGAGAGGAAGTAATTTTGGTGTTTGAAACGGAAACTGGTTCTGGAGCAAGTATTGTCGGATCATTCGATGGGAAAGTAGCATTAGGGATTAGATCGTAAAGTGTGTCGGACTGGGAATATACCAAGTCCAAATATTGAGCACGATTGATAGCCTACTCCTCAGTAACAAAATCTCCCATAGAAACATCTATGGTGATGGGTGGCAAGAGCGACTTTGTAAACCAATCCCCAAGGAGTTGGTATGGAATTGGAGCTTTAATCAACCATGTCCATTGTCTCCACTCATGAATATGATCATATATGTGGGTAGAAGAGGATATCTGGAGTCAGGTCAAAATATTTGCACGGGTCTCATACCATATAGGAAATTGGAAATGTGTCAGGAAATCCATGGAAAGAGAGTTAAAGATGACAAAGGATTTAGGTGACAACTCAATATACCATTTGGTTTCTTCACCTATAACTTTTCTCTGAAAAATCCTCAGACGAATGGAGTCATCCATCAAAGAGTTTGAAGAACACCATAAATGGAAATTAATAACATGATTGTTAGGATTTTCCCCAAGTTTTCTGTCGAATTTCGGGATTACAGATGATAATTTGGTAGGGATGGCGACCCAAAATGGGGCATGCTAAATGGGATCATTTTTCAAACGTGACAGACTTGAAATATCTAACGTAGCTAAAAATGGAACATGTTGTTTATCATGTGGATACTGGTGGTAACCATGTAGCATGGGAACATCAGTATGACCATATCTAGGTTGCGGTGAGATGGAAAAATAATATGGTCCTCCCATGTATGGCAGTTGCCCGGGTTATCCACACATGTAAGGTGGTTGTTCTGATTTTCCACCCATGTAGGTTAGTTGTCCCAGTTGTCCACCTATGTACTGTGATGAACCTCATATGTACTGAAATTGACCTGATGGTCCCCCCATGTATGGTGATTGGCCTAATGTACCTATCGTATACTTTGTTTGAAGGGAATGTTGTGTTGGAATCATGGGGTTTATGGATTGATAGGTAAAATTTCCTTCTTGAGGAATTCCCATCGGATTGGGTTGACCCCACAAAGGATTAGAAACTCCTAGATATGGTTGGTCAGTATAAAATCCAGTGGAAGTAGGGATAGAAGGACTTGAAGGAGCAGCTTTCCCCTAGGCTTGTTGATGTTGCAAACACATAGGTTTCCCCCCCAGCATAAATTTTCCCTCCATCTAAAGGTTTCCCCCCAACTAAAGGTTGGCCTCACATTGAAGATCGACCCACAATGTAGGGTGTACTCATCTGTAAGTTTTTATATGGATGTTGAATAGCTTGTGTAACCATGGTTGTGTGAATGACTTGACTATCGGCCACCTAACCGATGGGAAGACCAAGTGAATCACTTGGTGTGTGCATGTGTGGAAATGGTGAGGCAGGAATATTACCTGACCCATGTGCGAAGGGATATGTATTCACACGTGGTGGTTTCGACGTTACATGGATCACCGATGTTCCCAGTAAAGAAGAAATACCAGCAATATCAACTATAGGAGTTGTGGATAAAGATAAATTCCCAACTCCTTCAGGAAAATCAAAAGATGATGGGCTCATGCCAAACGATTGTGTAGTGGTTGAACTGGGAGGTAGATTGTAAGAAAAATAGGCATCAATATATCTTTTGGATGGTGGATCAGTGAGTGGTTGGATGATTTGATCAGTAAAATCAGGATTTGTGTAAGATTGAAGGATTTCTATGAAGATTGTGACCGGTTCTTCTACGTGTTGGCCACTTCCAGGAGTTACACTCTTGGTCTCAAAAGTTTGATCTTTGATCATTCCATCATAATAAACATTGTGTTTAGGTTCGTGAACTTCAAGATCTATACCTTGTATACTGTGATATCTTCGATCTTAAGGTCGACTACATAAATCAAAGAAACACACTCCTAAGATAACTAAAAACAATCAACCAAGAAACAATAGTTCAAGGATATTTTGAAGATAGGATGTCAATCCACCAACGAAAGAAATGAGAAGCAAATACCCCGACCTCCATGTAACATCCCTTCTCAGTGCAAGTAAACCTCACTTTCACGGGATCACCCTCCAAGGGTACTGAAAGTGTGATATGATTTTTTTCCCAAGTACCATGGGAATCCCCCCACAGTCACCTATGTAGATACCTAGGAAAGGCCACTAAGGTTACCAAATCGCAATTAGCCTCCGGGTGGGTACAATCAACAATCGGGATCAAATGTATGGGAAGGAAATGAAGCATCGAGACCAAATGAAACTAGTGACACTTCAAGAAAAAACCATAGTACATGCTCTTTCCACTATCATTGGTCAAGCTTTGGAGTGGTAATATTCTCTTCTCTCCCACCGGCAACCTCATGTTTAAACCCTGTGTTAGAGGGGTTTCTTGGCTATGCTGATACGAAAATTGGATTTTTTCACTCTTTAGTGTTCTACAGTTTGTTTCGTAGTCTTGGACAATTTACTCACTTTTCCTAGTTCAAAGAACCTAATATTGTCCTATTGTTGGTGTGTAAAAACGAAAAAATGCTGTGGTTTATTTTATTAGCGCATGGTTGATTTTAATCGCTTTTACTCAGAAGGTTCATGGAGATGAAACTGATGATGTGTGAGACTTGACTCCAATAGAATGCAAAAGAATGAGATTCAATTCATTATTTTCGATGAATTCTATGTATGGGAAGGAGAATATTTCTATTCTTCTTAACAGGAGAAAGTACTCAAAACTATGCAACTTTCAATTTCTAGGAGCAATATGATGCCAAATTACTAAGCAAATGTTTCCAAAATACAAATGCACATGCAAAACTAGCTCTTTTCCAAACGTGTACCAAAACAAATTTACTGAAGAATGCAAAAAAAATATTTGTTTCATTATGTATGCAATGAGATATGCAAACTTTTATGCTTCTTAACTTTCAAGTGAAATGAAAGAGATCAATGTTTGACACAAAGAAATAAGAGGAAAAAAAGAAACCAAACAAAGTGCACTAAAAAATGTTGAGAACAGAAAGAAATCAAGTATGAGATAACTTGTTCAATCAAGGATTCGAAGATGTAAAAGAGAAAGAAGAAAAACACTCTTAACAATCCTTAAAAAACTATGAGCAGTAAGAAACATTATTCAAGGTTGGATTGCGATAAACAAGAGAGTCATAATCACTCAGAAAGTGATATTTTTCAAAGACGACAAAAACAACTCAATACCAAACAACCTTTGCAAACTCTAATTGATGAAAACAGTCAAGCAATCTGAAAAGTTTGCGAGAAGAAGATTAGACAACTAACAGGTAGTATGAACCAAGGGATCTTGTTAACCCAAGGGAACTATACAATTTCACAACTAGGAGAAGTTTGAAAACTCAAAGAAAGAAATGAAATGAGTAATAAATGTCAATTTCTAAATCAAAACAAAGTCAAAGACAAACTAGAAGACTCTAGTCTATAAGCCTCTTAACTTCAGAATGAGAAGAACCAAGCAAAAACTCATAAATCCACCTAAAAGAGGATATTGGAACCCTTGTTACCAAAGTAACATAGCACTATGGTTCTCCCTAGGAGACTAAGGGGTGCACCAATCATTCCAGTGGCGCCTTGGTAGCAACTGCAGGGGATTGTTGGTCCTGAAAAAGCTTTAAAATGTATTCCAAAAGCTAAAACTTAGCAGAGACTCAATCAATGACTCTGTAAACTCTTCAATCAATAAGAGGGAAGGGGAAATGAATCATAACCAAGCATCAAACAAGCAATATATAATCACAAGAAAAGATTCAAGACAAACTAAAGAAAAGACTAGTCAAAGTCCTTCCCTAGTGGAGTTGCCATTTTTTTGTTATGATAAATCTTACCCTGCAGACAGGATAAGCTCCCCTTTGGACCAAGACCCCTTCTTTGGTCCAAATAAAAAATTAAACAAAAGGTTGTTACTTTCCCTTTAGATCTAACTCAACTAATCAAGTAAGAGAGAAGAAGAATGTGGCGTACCTTATTTCAATGTTCATCCCCACTGATTTAATCCTTGGGCTTGATCTCCATGCTCCTCAACATAAATGAAGTCCTACAAAGTCCAGCAAAGGAAATCTTCCTCCTACTCTATATGATTATATGAAGCAGATCCATCTATGAATATTGAATTAACAATAGACAAGTAAATGTAGAACACATGAACTTGAAAGGAATAGGCCAAGTTTATAATAATTGGAAATCTAATAGAAAGTACTTACAAATCATGTTCGTCGATGCAGTAAATTCACCAAGATCTCCTTATCCAGCCCCTTGCAGGAATCACTGACGATCAATATGATGATACTTCAACAATTTCCTTCTACCTTCACCATGGAAAATCCTTTAATTTATAGGATTGGGAGGCTCAATGTAGATTTTAACATTGTACGATTAGTTAATGCAAACATACTTTTAGTAAAAGAACAGAAAAGATACAATGGAAAATACACACATTACACATATATTTTTCCCCTGGAAAACCAACATATTCTATATTCATCCACCCCATACATTGTTTACAATACAATATACATATAGGAGCTAGCGGCATCCAAAACCCTAATCAAATGACATGGATTAGTCAAAAACCCTAATTCCTTAACCGAAAATAGAAAACCATCGACAAAAAACCATGTGTTGAAAAACCGTCCAACAATGGACACGAAAATTGAGGCAAAAAGGCGACATGTTTCCCAAGGAAAAAAAAATCCAGGGTCGTTGCCCCTGAACCCCTGCAACCCCCAAAGACTAGTTCTAGTCGTGCAAAGAATATAAGACATACCCAACACTCAACCACCATGAGGTAATAATTCAAATTGTTGAGGATATGGCTCCATGAGTTGGGATTTTATACTAAGATAGTTCCCTATGATAGGGTTCGACCCAAAACAACCTCCTCCTTTAATATTTGTCCCTTAAAAATAGTCGGGATGCACCATATTACTGGCACTCCCTTTGAGTGAGATATATAATTCCACTAGCACCCCCTAAGAAATTCAATGGGAGCACTATCACTCCCTCAACATGAGTAGGGGAGCGCCACCCTTCCTAAATGCCTAAAAATGGTCAAATTTTCCAAGAAAAAGGTGTGGTTATGGACCTCAAATGGTGGGTTTTCTTTTGCAAACTGACTTACGGATTGTGACAAATTTGTTTCATGGTATCAATACGTTGCGACACTTAGAAAAGAAAATGTGACACTTATTAAGGTGCATACGACACTTGAGACAATGCATTTGACACTTAACAAGGTGCATACATCACTTTGCAACACTTGCGACACTTAGGGTGTGACACTTAAGTGTAAAATTTTGATGTGTAACACCCTACCTCTGGAGTTTCTTATTTTTCTACTGCATTCACATCTTCTTCCTTTTTTTATACAACATGTGCATTCCTATGATTTTTTGTCTTGTTCTCTAAACAGTCCCATGACATGTTTCCTATTTTACCACATGTATAACATCTCATTTCTCTGCCTTTTCCTCAGCCTCTTGAGAAAAATATTATGCCTCTTCATTCTCCTCCTCTTGGTGACTAGATGCTTGAACTTCATGCCTCTTCTTTTGAAGGTTGAAATATTCCTCTATTAGATTTTCCTTTGCCTCTTAATGGACTCCTTCCTTTGTTTCTTTGGCTCTGCTTTCTAGACAGCTTCTCTTTTTCCTTCAAAGTTGCTTGGTAAGAATTTTCAACAGTTCTCAGGGAAAAAAGGTTGATTTCATATTGAATTTCATACCTCAAACCATTTATGTATCTAGCAATCTTCTCAACATCTTCCTTAATGTGGTCATCTCTAATGTTCAACCTATTGAATTCCTTTATGTATTTTTTTACTATCATAGTTTTATGTCTAAGGTTTTGCAATTATCAAAACAAATTCAATTGATAATCCTTAGGCATGAACTTACCTTTAAATTTTTCCACCATTTTGTCGCAACTCTTGATCTCAACTTTTCCTTTTTTTCCTTTTGTCTACCTGCAACTCATTCCACCATAGAGCCGGATGTCCCTTTAGCCTAGTCACTGCATATTTCACCTTCTTCTCCGCTTCTACCTCTTCATAATCAAAATATTTATCCATGGCATTTATCTAGTCAAGTAATTAATCAACATTAAAATTACCTTTGTACATGGGCACTTCCATCTTAGGCATGGATCCAACTTTTGTGACCATTCTTACTAGTTGTTCCGTTTTTGTTTCTACTCCTAGATCTCCTTCTATTTCCTCGTCAGATCATGTATCTTCACTCTCACTAACATATCCAATGTCAGTTTCTCTCAATTGCACTGTCTCCATGGCCTCCTCCTACCTGGATGCACCTCAGCTTGTAGCTTAACTCATCAGTTACCAAATTCATATCTCTGCCTCCTCTCTTGGGTAGAATTATTCCTTAGATACAATGTTGCTCCAATACAAAAAATGATGGAAAATACCATTGACTTCAACCCACAATCATAGAGTTTTCAACACTCTATCGCAGTCAATTTCTGGTTGCTTATCTGACCATGGATCAACACGAGCAAGTGTTCAAATTTTTCCTTTTACCTACAACATTTAATTGCACTCTGCCATAGATAACTCTGAATAGAATTCCCACTATGTGGATATACCTCTGTGCACGGAAGCATCAACGAACAATGTTGATGAAATATGTCGCAGACAATTCTATGAGAAATTCAACAAACAATGCAGGTGTCTCGCGGGTTACTATGTATGCATAATCTTGGAACAATACTAAATTTTTGCAGATATTTACGGGTTGTTCCACTATGCCAAATCATGACTATCTATTCCTACGAAGACAAATAATCAAGAAATATTCTTTTAAACTAAATTTTAGAACTTGTTGAATTTAATTGCGCATGGTCTTCCTGCAATCACATAAACTCATCACTCTACCAAGATAGATTATACATAGAGTTTAACAATTCAAACACATAGCGCAAAAAAATTCAAACACACAGTGCGACAACACCGCATGCTCTATTCTTTATTTTTATCAATGAAGGAGTAAATTTACACAATAAATCTCTTTCCTTCTTGGTATCTTGGACTTGTTTGATCCACACTTTTACATATTCAATCTCACACACTCACTCCCCTATGCCTCTTACAAATAATTCAATATATATCAATCCCTCTGATATCTTACAAACAAATGAACCCAGAGTAATATTAACAAATTCCCAAACTAGAGATTTGTTCCTAATATTTAGAAACAGAGTTAGCACCTATGACAAACAACTCGATATCTAATCAAACAAACTCAATGAAAATGTCTTCTAGATAAATTTCATAATTATGACAAATATAATAAAATAAATTAGGGAACCTACTCCCTTGGTAAATGTCTTTGATCCTTGAGATCAATTCTAGAACTTGTCGTTAGATGCTCCCACATCAAGAAGTCATTCATAGGCATCCCCAACACACGGGACAAAGGATAAGGGAAGGATGGACAACCTTAGGACAACCATTCTAAGATGAAAACAAATAAGGGTAATGGGAAGATGAATAAATACATTGGGAAGTGGTGTGAGTTCCATAAAATCCCCTGGCACAACACCAATGAATGTTGCTTGAAGCATTAATTGGTGGTTGAGTTGAAATCCTCAGAGACATATCCAGGATCCAACTCTGATTAAAATTCAAACAAGGGGAAGAAGATCATTGATGCATAACCCAGTTCCATATTTTCTACCACCAATATCCAACCAAACGAGCCAGAAGAGTCGAAGGAAGGTGATCGCATTTTTACTCGCATATGTGGCTGAAGGGTGCTCCACTACATTTCATTGTTGATAGTGGAAGCCAAAAGAAACTCATATTAGTAGAGGTCGTCAATCGATTGGATTTGCCGACAACACCACATCCTCAGTCATACAACATCAGGTGGCTCATCCAAGGACGAGATATTTGCGTCAGCTAGACGTGTCACCTGTCGTATGGCATCAATCCCTTCAAGGATGAGGTATTATTTGATGTTGACCTACTTGAATTTTGTTATGTTCTTTTAGGCCAGCCATATATGTGGAAACTTCATACTGTATATGAGTCTAGACCTTGTAGTGTCATTGTTACTGTGGGCAAACAATTGTATAGGATACCAGAGGTAGCTCCACCTATCAAAATTTCTTTGGTCTCAGCTAAGTAGTGCAAGAAGGTCATCTCTCATACTGGGAAATTTTTACTCTTCATGATTAGCTCTCATAGTGTATAGAAGGTTGTAGCCACATCCCTAGCCTCCACACAGGGCTCCTCTATGCAATGGAAGCAAGTGGAAAAAATCATGGAAGAATATCAGGACATATCCACCTCACTTATTAGAGTGCCTATGCAATGTCAGGTCAAGTATTCAATTGATTTGACCCCTGGAACACCTTTTCATAATGGGCCAGTGTATCGATGCTCTCTCTTGGAAAATGAGGAAATCAAGCACCAAATTCAAGAGCTACTCCAAAAAGGGAACATACAACTAAGATCCTCACCCTGCGGAAGTGAAATCATGCTCGTACAGAAGAAAGACAGGACTTGGTGAATCTATATTGGTTACAGATATCTGAATAAAATCACAGTCAAGAATTGGTACCCAATTCCCCAAATTGACGACCTTCTTGACGAGCTCAAGGGGGGAAAGTAGTTTAGTAATATTTATCTAAAGTATGGCTTCCACCAGGTCCCCATAGAATATATTGATGTATGGAATATTGCTTTCAAGTATAAATAATTTATTTTCAATTCGTTGGTCATGCGTTTTTTCTTAAATAATTCCCCAACAACTTTGAAGAAGCGTTCTGCAAGAGTTGGGAAAAATGCTTGCAACACATTCAACAAGTTCTCCACACTCTGCGGAAACACAAGTTATATGTTAACTTAGAGAAATGATCCTTTGGCATGAACAGGATCCAATACCTCAAATACATTGTATATGAGCATGGTGTGCATGATGATCTATCCAAGATATAATTCATTCATGACTGGTCATCCGTGATAACACTAACCAAGCTTTGGAGCTTCTTAGGCCTTACCAAATTCTATCGCAGGTTCGTGTTTGGGTTATCCCACATCACATGGGCTCTCATCCAAGTGAAAAAGGGTGGTTGCAAAGCCAAATTTGTGTGGGGAATATCACAAAATAAATCCTTTGATGATCTAAAACACCGCTTATGCCCATCCTCGGTGCTCGCCTTACCTGATATGCAACAATCATTTGAGATTGATACATATTCTTTTGATTGTGTTGTTGGTGTCGTTATCACTTAGCATGGTCATATGCTGGCCTATCATAGTGAGACAGTCTCAAATCTCGTTCTTAACTACCCCACCTATGACCAAGAAATATATCCCATTGTACAATCATACTGTCAATGGAATCATTACATTATAGATAAGGAAACAGTCATCCATACAGATCGCAAGCCTCTGTATTTCATGTAGACACAAGGAAAATTGCAAAATGAATTTCATCAAAATTGGTCCACATAATTGCAGTAGTTACGCCTCAACATTAAGTATAATAAAGGGAGCACCAATCATGTCATTGATTTCCTCAGTCGACCACCATTTGCAGCACTAACTGTTTGAAAATTGGCTTTCATTGTTATCAACCTTAGAAGAAGACCTAAAGAAAATCCTATAATCCCCTTAAAGTGAAGATTATGTATCCACTTGAAGAATCCTTAAAGAGCCTTGAAGGAGCCTTGACATAAGCGTATATAACTCCAAAGTGGTCCCCTTATGGCATAGCTTTTAAGCATGGCCCTCATGACATGAGGTAACATGTGGTTTTTTCCACATGCCCAGTTTGAGTTTTACACAAATCGAGCCTTGAAGGAGCCTTGAATAAACCATAAAACCAACTAAAGAATCCCCTAAAACCAAGAGAAGAAGCCCCTAAGTCCAAGTAAAGAAGCCCCTAAAGCCAAGAGAAGAAGCCCCTAATGTAAAGTAAAGAATCCCCTAAGGTCGACCATCCTTAAGGAAGAGGTGCGACCCAAAAATTGCAACTCTTGGTCACACCCCCTCATGTGGAGAAGACTCATATAAATAAGAGCAGCCTCATTTGTAATTCAGATCACGTCAATTTGACCTAGCCAAGGAAGAAGAGTGAATTTCATCCTAGAGGAGAAAATTTCCAAGAGAAGATGAAGTGAAGAAGGGTGAAATTTCAACGGAAGATGAATTCTTGTGATGATTTGTTCTAAGGTTTTCTTTGAAGGTCATCTTGGCATATTCGATATAACTTATTTTCTATAAAAATTCAAATAGTGAAACTTGGAGGTATTTCAAAAGAGATAGTGATGAATCTTGGGTATGAATTTTAGGTCTTGACTCATCACAGGTTTGGAGTTATACTCTGTGGAAGTTGAGGCTCTTTAAACTATGGTTTTCTTTTTCAAAATGAGTCATCTTTCCATTTTCTCTATAAAAAAAATTAGGGACAATTCAAGGAGTGAGACTTGGAGGAATTTCAGAGAAGATATCAAAGAAGATTGGGTACAAGTCTTAGATCATGATTCATTACAGGGACGGAGTTATACTTGTTGGAAGTTAGGGTTTGTGACTAATCAAGAAACTAGTCCCGAGCAAGTGTTTTAGATAAAACAGTTATATATGAAGCTTGGTAGGTCCAAATTTGTAATGTCCCTAATCCGAACCCCATTTGAAGTTGTGCATATAGGATGGTAAGCCATTTTGGTTTTGTGAGCACCTGAGTAGTGTGCGATGTAATGATCCATATATGTTGGTGAGTCTTTGGAAACGAGTGTAAATGTAATACACATATAGGCTAGTGATTCATTGATACTAAGTTTTGGTACTACGCGCACCAATGGAGTGCGTGAGGCTGATTATCAAAGAAAAATTGTGCACATTACCTAGTGTAGCGCGTACCTAAGCTAGTGCATGTGTTTTTTTCATCAAAGGAGGGTGCACATATTCCATAGTGTTGCACACACTCAAGTAAGTACGCAAGAATGATTGTGATGTATATATGTATGTATATGTTTTGAGGCCGGAGAGCATGTGTGACTATTGGGATGGTGAGTCGGGACACAAATAGGCTAATGCACTTATTCTTGTATAGTGTATCACACTCAATTTATTAATATATTACATCATTCCGTGCAGACTGACTCGGACGAAAAGAGACGGGGGGATGAAATCCACCGAAAAAGGGAAAAGGGGGGGAATATTTTAATAATATTTCTAAAAAGTGTAATTTATAGATACATTATTTATCCTACGTTCCCGAGGGATGGGAATGAGTCACCAATTGGATAAAGTTATTT